>CAUYRT010021502.1:0-23170 GCA_963574885.1 Lepilemur ruficaudatus | reverse complement strand
CTCTGCCAAGGCTTCTCCCCGCCCTGGGGGCTCCCCTGGGACTCTGGCTTCTGGCATGCTGGGGGGTCCCTGGCCCTGCGGCACCCCCAGGGACCCAGAGCAGGCAGGGGAGCTAGAACAGGCTGCCCAGAGTGACCCCAAGAGGAGGCCGCCCCTGGGGAGCAGGCTGGGGCTACCGAAGGCCCTTCCCAGCCTGTCCAGGTTCTGCTCCCAGAGCAGGTGGGTGTCCGGGGCTGGCAGGGCTGGAGGGTTGGGCAGGGCGGTGGGGCTCCAGGCCACAGAGAGGAGGTGGGACTGGGGAGCCAGCATGTCTTCAGGGCCCCCAGGTTCTGGGCTGGTGGGGGGCTGTGAGGAGCAAAGGGCCCGGGGCAGCGGGCAGGGCTGGGACACAGCGGGGCAGCTCAGCTCCTGACCAGCTCCTCCCTGCAGCCTGCCTGCCGTCCCCTCCGCAATGCTCTGGCCTGAGGACAAGGAGCCGGGCACGGACCCTGAGACCCCTGGCTCCCAGGGCCCCCTCCCCCAGCAGCCACGAGGCCCAGTGCCCGGAAGCCCAGGGCACATGGGTGAGGACCTGGCACGGGCCCTGGGCGACTTCGCCAGAGTGGAGCAACGCCTGGGGCAGCTGGTGCCCGCGGGGGGCCTGGCCCCACAGCCGCTGTGGGAGCAGCTGGGCAGGATCCGCCTGGAGCTGCTCACCATCCACCAGGCGCTGGAGCGCGCTGTGCGGCCGCTGGACACACCCCTCGACCTCTCCGTGAAACGCGCACCCACCAAGGGGCCCGAGGCTCCTGTCGGAGTCTGGGGGCCGGCGGAGCTGCACCCCACGTTGGTCCCGGGGCCTCCCGACCCCCCCAGCATGCTGCGCCCCCCAGCGCCAGAACCCTTTTCCGGCCACACCACCAAGTGTGAGGCGGACTCCAGTGTCCCGCCCCCCGGCCTCCCCCTGCAGGCCCCGGAGGACCCTGTCATTGTGGGCAGTGGCTGGGGCCCCTGCGTAGGGGCCGGGAGCTCCCAGCCCCTGGAGGATGTCCTGCCCAGCCCCCTGGGTGCAGAGGTCTGACCCCGGCTCCCGCAGTGCGTCCACCCTCGCTCCTGCACCCCTGGCTCCCCACTCAGCCCCTGCCCTGCCCCAGCCCTGTGGCCAGCACCGGGGACCTGCCAGCCTTGGCGTGCATGTGGATAGACCCCGCCAGGCTGTGGCCAAGGTCTGTCTCTGGGGTCACCCTGGGACAGCAGAGATCACAGCTATTTATTGATTGCAGTTGAGGACATTAAAATAGAAGCCACCTTCACCCCAGTCTCAGTCTCCTTCCTTGCTGACCACCTGGACACCCCCAGGAAGTGTCCGTCCTGGGCAGGCAGTGTCTGGGCTTCGACCTTCAGACCCTGACTCCCCTCCTGTGGACTGGGGGAGGGGTGGGGGCTTCCAGGGGAGGGGACTGGGTGAAGGGGTCAGGAGGCAGGCTTGTGGGGTCTGGGGTGGCTCAGGACGATTTGGCCTGTGTTTCCAAGCGTTGGGGACGGGCAGGGACCCTGTGCGTCCTCCAGCCCCCAGCTGCAGCAAAGCAGCACTCGCGTCAGCCTCCCCCTCCCCTGCAGTTAAACGGTGCCCACTGTGTTCTCTGGCTCAAGGCTGCTTACCCAGCGTGGGCTCTGCTGGGCCCCCGCCAGCCCCTGCGGCCACGATAGGCATCGGTGGCCTTCACAGCTTGCTGCCTCCCTCCCAGCCTGGCCCAGCTCGGCCTTCCCACGGGCAGGGGACAGCGGGTGAGCAGGCAGGGGCCTGGGGGCCCCCCTACAGCTGGTCACTGCTCTCCCCGGGGGGGGAGTGAGCCACACCCTCCAAGCCCGCCCAGGAGTGGCCCCCAGAGCCCAGGTCATACACCAAGGAGGGGCAGGTCCTGCCTGCGCTGGGCTCCCCGAGCTGGGGCTGGGCCGGCTGGGCTGCGGCCAGTCCGAGCAGGACCTGAGGCTGCCCGTTCGCCGCACCCGGTGGTGATAGCATCAGCCCTGCCCCGAGGGGTCTGGAGACTGGGGTGCAGCCACCCAGGCGAGGAGTGCTGTGGGTCATAGACCGGGGCTGACAGGTCCCAGCCAGGCACCTTCCGCCCAGAGGCCTCCTGGAGGGGCTGCAGGGGCTGTGAGCAGAGCCAGGAGGTGTCCGATGGCCCCAGATGCTGAGTGTGCAGGAGAGGCCCCCTGCACAGCCTCTCACCGGCACCCCCATGTGTCTGTCATGCCCAACTTCTTTTTGTTTTTCAAATTTAAATTTTTTATTTTTTAAATGAAATTGAGACACAGTCTCACTCTGTTGCCCGGGATAGAGTGCTGTGGCATCCTCACAGCTCATGGTAACCTCAAACTCCCAGGCTTAAGCAATCCTCCTGCCTCAGCCTCCCAAGTAGCTGCGAATACAGGCATGTGCCACCATGGATGGCTAATTTTTCTATTTTTAGCAGAGACGGGGGGTCTCGCTCTTGCTCAGGCTGGTCTCGAACTCCTGAGCTCAAGCGATCCTCCCACCTCGGCCTCCCAGAGTGCTAGGATTATAGGAGTGAGCCACCCCGCCTGGCCACGCCCAACTTCTCATCCCTTGCTGGGCAGACAGGTGAGCCTGCCCTGCTGGGGCCACATCACACAGGCTCACAGGTGCAGAGATGGGACCATCCTGTTCCTCCACCTGAGTCTGACAGTCCCCACCCCAGACTCCAGCCAGCGGTCACCTTCCCCAGGGCCAGACAGAGTGACCCTGCTCAGGGTGGTGGCTGGGGCTGCCTCATCACACGAATGTTTGCTGAGAGGGGCTGTGGGGGCCTCCCTGGGGAGGGGAGGGCTGGTTGAGTGGCCTCCAGCCACCAGGGGCAGCCTGTGCAAAGGCTCCGGGGCAGGAATGTAGCAGCACTGTGCAGTCCCCTGCAGGGGACTCCATTTATATTTTACAGAACTTCCTTGCACTGCTGCTCAAACGTGGCCAAGGCCTGAGTCGTCACCCCACCTTGGCCACACCCAGCTGTGTCCCTGCCCAGGAACCTGCAGGTATCTCCTCCCCACTCAGGCTCTTGTTCCCAACCCCAGAGGATGCAGCCACCCAACCCCAGGGCAGAGCCCAGGGAGCCTCTGTGCGTGGAGCAGGTGGGGGCCCTAGGAAAGGACCCCACCTCACCCTTCAGAGGCTGGAAGTCTCCCTGACCTGGGGGCACAGACAGAGCGGTGCCGGTGCGGGGGTGACCAGCAGGAGCTTAGGCCACCCCCAGAAAGGAAGGGGACCCGTGGGAAGAGGAGTTTGAGAAACACTGCTGTCACCCCTCACCCCTACCCTGGCCCTGCCTTCTCGACTTTCTGGGCCTCCCTGGAGACCCCACTCACTGCTGGCAGCCCCAAGCACTGCCCTCTGGCTGGCCTGCTTGTCCTGACATCTGGGGCTGTCCCTGTGTCCCTGTGCTAGACCTGGAGGGGTGAACCATCTGCCTCTGGCCTCAACTTATTCTGGGAACCTGCCTTCCAGAGGACATGGCTGGGACAGCTTCAGGGCTTGTGGTGGCTGGCACTCTCCTCTGTGGGTCTCTCCATGAGCTCTGCACACTGCTGGGACCCCATGGTCGTGTACAGCCTCGAGTTGGGTCCCGCCTGGGAGCCCCTGGTCCCAGCCTCAGTGCTGGATGGGCCTAAGGCCTGATGGGGCCTCACCATGAACAAAGGGTTTGGGGGTGTGTGGCTGCTTGGCGGTGCCCACAGTCCCTGGGCTCCCTGGGGGCCAGGTGACCCTGTTTCCCTAGGCCAGGCCACCCATCTGCCTGGTGTCAGAGGGGCTGAGGCAGCCCTTGGGTGTGGCCTGTGCACGCCAGGGCTAGCTCCTGGCAGAGACGCCAGGGACGGCTACATCAAGGTGTAGTGGTACCCAACTGGTGGGCTCAGATGGGGTTAGTCCCTAGGCCCCTGGACTGCCATCAGAGGAATGTCCAGGGCTGGTGGGGTGCTCTGGGGCTGCTGGCCGTGCTCTCCTGACCCGGAGCATCTACTGTGCCCTGCCCTCGGCTGGTGTCGTATCTTCTTGGTGAGGGCTCCATCTCACTGGCAGCCGTGGATCAGCGGCCTCCCAGGCCTCCTTGCAGGACCCTCTCTGAGCTTTCCCTGTCCCCTCTCAGTGTGCGCCTGAACCCTGGCTCTGGTCCTGGAAGGCCTGAGCTTTGGGGCCAATAGCTGAAGCCTCGGGATCCTTGGCGTGTGACGCCAGCTACCAGCACACACCCAGGCAGGATCTCCCGCCAGTGCCCGTCCCAGCCTCCTAATCAGGGGCAGACAGGGAGGGTGAGGCTGGGCTAGGCCTGTCAGCTTGGGCAGGGGTGTGGTCCCCCAGGGTCCCCCAGCCTCAGAGGCACCCACAGTGTTGAGGCTCCAAGCAGCTCCTCTGGGCCTGGTGGAGGTAAGGGGGGCAGGGAGGGCAGCCCTAGAGGTGCCTGGGGGTGGACATAGCTGTGTTGGGGCCTGTGTCCTCTCTCCCACTGTCCCAGGAAGGAAGGCTGACTGGGCCTTTATTTTCTCCCCTGGGGACCAAATAGCTCCAAGCTCATGGGTAGTGATTATGGGAGAGTCCAGGGGAGCCTTCCTATGAAGACAGACTCATGTTGCTCTAAAAAAGCAAGAAAAACCTTAGACCTAGCCCTTTCCTACCATCTTACAAATGAGGAGGCCTGAAAGGAGAGGTGTCTGGGTTACTCAGTGAGTCTGGGGCCCAGCCACGGGTTGCCATGGGGAGGGAGCCGGGAAGAGGGCAGCTCCTGTCCCTGCAGGGTGGTTCTCTCTCTGTCACCAAGACAGTGGGACCTGTGGCCTGGGCCAGCACCCGGGATGAGGTCCCCTCAGCACGTCAGGGTGCGGGGACTGAATGGGCCCACAAGGGTGTTCTGTTGTTAGAGGTGTTGTGCCCTCCCACAATCAGACAGCTGCAGCCTCGGCTCAGCCTTCCCCTGCGCAGCTGGCCTTGGGAGATCTGGGACAGACCCTCTGCAGAGAGCAGTGTGGGAGCAGACCAGCCTGTGGGTGGAGGGCAGTTCCTTCTGGGACCCCCACTGCAGGGCCTAGGGATCCTATCACCCTAGGAGGGTGGAAGCAAGGTGAGATCTGGGTCCCTCAAAGGCCCGGCCCACTGGGTCCCCCAAGGGAGGTAAACCAGGCTTGGCAGCTGGGGACGGGAGACGGGCGTGGGGACGCTGCGCACGCGGAACGCTCGGGCCGGGCCGGCGGTGACCCGGGTGCCTTTGGGGGCCGGACCGTTGCGCGGCAACGCGCGGAGCCGGCGGAAATGGGGCTCGTGTCCCGCGGGGCGGCCGCTGCGGGCTGGGGACAGCGAGCGCTGTCGTCCGCCCGGGCCCGCCCGACGCGGTCCCCAAACTCATCCCGACCCCGCCGTCCGAGGGCGCGGCCCCGGGAGCAGCCGGTGAGCACGGGGGAAGGCGGCGTCCGCGCGGGTGACCTTGGCGCCGCCCCTCGGCCGGGGGCACGGGACGCGCAGACGAGGGGCGGAGGGTGTCCCTGCCGCCTCTCCGGCCGGCGCAGGCTCTTTGCCGCTCGCAGTCTGTTCCCTCATCCGCAGAGCGGGGACGCCACCGCCCGCCGCCCAAGGCACTCGTGGGCGGGCGCGGGCGCGAGAGGCTTTGCGGCTGGGCCCTTCCGGGAGCCGGGTCTTTCCGCCTTGCGGGGCGGAGGGCGCCCACCCTGACCTGGGTCCTGCTGTGGACCCTTTGGAAGGGCGGCAGTTTCCAGCAGTCCCTGACTGCAGTAAAGGGCAAAAATAGAATCATAGATTCATGTCCCTTTTTCCTAAGTGAGAAGGGAAAAGCACTGTTTACAGGAGGCAAGAGAGTTCTCGCTTGTTTTTTACGCAACGTGGGGGTAAAAACGAGTTCTCTTGAGCCCTTGAGTGGTGGACAGGGAGGCTTCACGGTGGGGGGTTTCAGCTACTGAGCCGTCCTAACTGGGCTTCCCCCCCAAATCTGTTCATGCACAGAAGAGGGAAGTATTTCTGCTGTGTAGGGTAGACTTTCGACTTCAAGTTCTGTGGAGAGGACTGTCTTGGAGACCTCTTTACCTGACTGGCCTGGGAACCGGCTGTTTCACAAGGGAACTCAGTCTCCCTAACAGATGAAGCTTTCCTAGCCTTGTGCCCGCGTGTGTGTGTGTGTGTGTGTGTGTGTATAGCAAGTTTTTATCACTGTCTTTAAAGATGCTCGCGTTGCCCACGCTACTGCTTTCTCCCATGCTGCACCTCCTCTGCTATCGATCTCCCGCTCTTTCATCTCTTTCTGGCCGTCTGATCCCCGCAGCCTGGCTCCCTTGCGCTTCCGTCACTCCCAGAGGCTGAAGTGGGAGTGGGGGTGGGAACTTGCCCCATAATTTGTTGAGTTCTCCCTCCCTACCCCATGGATAAGAACATCTACTTCTGCCCTCCAATCCCCTTCCTCAGACACAAGGAGATGGTTTTCTTTTCTTTCTTTTTTTTAAGGTTAACTTTGTAGATGAAGTATAATGCACACAAAGAAAGTGCACAAATTGTGTGCATAACTCGATGACTTTACTCAAAGTGAACACACCATGTAACCAGCTCCCCCCAGAACATCTGTTTTACTGTTAGACCCATTGTGTTTCTTTTCAGACGGTAACCATCAGTTCCTGGGAAAGGTCCCCTAGCAGGGGCAATGGTGTCATCTGGTTGAACGACTGGTGCCATAATGCTTGGACTGTGCTAGATGGTCCCCTGTGGTGGTCACCTAGCTGAAAGCACTGCCCGCCCCCCCCCCCGCCAGGCAAGATTGCTCTGTCCTCCTCATGAGGAAGGGCAGGCCCTGCAGAAGGGTGAGGTAGAGAAAATGGCCTTTGATGCTGGCCACAGGGATTTGGCCGGGGGCTGATATTGGGCTTGAGTTTCCCTTGCTGGCATCCAGTAAACTACCCTCTCTGGTCACTGAGGAGAATGGGCATTTGGGGCTCCTGCAGCTCAACCCAGAAGGACCCTTTTCAGCTAGAATCCACAGCAGCAAGAGGCCCCTTTCCCAAGCTGGCCATGGGAGGCTAGACGCTTGAGCCCTTGGTCTGGGCTGCAAGGGAAGAGAGCAGGTACACCAGGAGCCTCTTAAGCCCTGGGCATATTTGTATCAGTGTGAGGCCCCTCCCAGAGCCCCCCACCCTCAGGAGAGGACTTCTGTGTCATACCAGCCCAATGTGTGTGTCTCTCTGTCCCCTTGTCCCTAAGTACGGTGTGAGCACTGGGACCTGCAGGCCCAGGTGCAGTCTGAGGTCTGTGTCCCTCCCTTGGGTGTGGGCTCCAACGTGGGGGTCTTTGCTCAGGGTGGCTGCTCTGCATTTTGTGCAGGTGAGATGAGGGTGGTGGCAGCAGTGTCTGAGGAAGGTGGTGTGGGCACCAGGCCCTCGCCAGCCCCCCAGTCCCTCGCCACCATGCTAGAGGACCCAGAGAGGGACTCAGGCAGAGGACCAGCTGGCAGCGCACATCAGCAATAGGTGCCTGCCAAGAAACCGCAGTCCCCAAGCAGCTCACCTGGGAAAGGAAAGACTCAGGCTTCCACAGATTCAGGAATCGTAGTTGTTTGGGGCTGTTCTTCCTGCTTAAGGGCCACATCAAGGTAGTGAGGGGCCGGAAAGGCTGGTGTCTCCTCATCCCAAGAGGACACGACAGGGTTCCTCCATGCCTCTGGGCCCATGAACTCCTATTTTTCTGTTTTTTCTTTTCTTTCTTTTTTTTTTTTTGAGACAGAGTCTCACTCTCTTGCCTGGACTAGAGTGCCGTGGCGTCAGCCTAACTCACAGCAACCTCAAACTCCTGGGCTCAAGCAATCCTCCTACCTCAGCCTCCCGGGTAACTGGGACTATAGGCACGCATCACCATGCCTGGCTAATTTTTTCTATTTTTAGTTGTTTGGCTAATTTCTTTCTATTTGTATTAGAGACGGGGTCTCGCTGTTGCTCAGGCTGGTCTCGAAATCCTGAGCTCAAGCAATCCTCCTGCCTCGGCCTCCCAGAGTGCTAGGATTATAGGCGTGAGCCACCATGCCTGGCCAGACCACCGCATTTCTAGATGGCTGTGTGGTTGCAGAAATATACCCGGAAGGATGGAAAACGCTCCCCTGCTGGGAACCCCACCCAGGGCGGCTGGTGGAGTGGGGGAAGGGTGGGTGCTGCCGGGGCACCGTGGGAGGATGCAGGGCCAGGGTGGAGGTGGAAGCCTCGTCTGCGCTGAGCCTGTTCCTCGAGCACCACGGCTCGTGCTCATCCTTCTTTCCACGGAGAGGGAGTCTCCCTCAGACCAGCGATTGGGCCCTTGGCTGGTCCCCAGGGACCTTCTGGGGCAGCTGCCAGCCATGTGCACACAGGTAGTTTCCCTCAGGCCAGCAACACTTCATTTTAAATTTTCATCTTTGTTCTTCGTAGCTTAATAAGTAAATCCTGGTTCATTAAAGCTTCAATGTGCATTGCTTCAATGTGATTGTGCATTTTCCCATGCACTATACGTTAGACCTTCCTAATCAGGTTCCTTAAAATGAAATCCTCATGATCAGCCCACATGCCCTTTTTGGGTGGTGTTGAGCAGGTCACTCACCCAGCCTGTTCCAGTCTGCTTGTGTGGAAACAAGTGAAAGCATTGACCTGCCATGGCAAGTGCATTTAGCGCCTCATGTGGGTGACCTGTGTGCCTTGGGCAGAGGTGTGGGCCTTGCTCTGGCCAGCCAGCTCCCTGGTGGAGTGTGGCCCCTGCGAGATGGACCTGAGGGCCCCCCACCAGCCTCCACAACCAAGCCCAAAGCTGAGTCGCCCCAACTGTGAGCCCCGTGGCCACGTGGACGCATCCTCAGGGCTGTCTGTGCTACGTCCTGCAGGCGTGGCACTGCCAGCCACCCTGGGCCACTGGGGCCTGGTGTTGGCTGTAGCTGCAGCTCTGAACCAAGCCTCTCCCCCTGTTTTGCAGGGTCCCCAGCATGGTGCTCAAGGCCTTCTTCCCCACATGCTGTGTCTCGGCGGACAGCGGCCTGCTGGTGGGACGGTGGGTCCCAGAGCAGAACAGTGCCGTGGTCCTGGCTGTGGTGCACTTTCCCTTCATCCCCATGCAGGTCAAGGAGCTCCTGGCCCAGGTGCAGCAGGCCAGCCAGGTGGGCGTGGCCGTGCTGGGCACCTGGTGCCACTGCCGGCAGGAGCCTGAGGAGAGCCTGGGCCACTTCCTGGAGGGCCTGGGTGCTGTCTTTCCCCACGAACCCTGGCTGCAGCTGTGCCGGGAGAGGGGAAGCAAGTTCTGGAGTTGCAAGGCCACCCACCGGCAGGTGCCTGCCGCTTCTGCGGCTGCCAGTGAGGACCAGGTCATGCTCATCTTCTACGACCAGCGCAAGGTGCTACTGTCCCAGCTGCACCCACTTGCAGCCCTGCCAGACTGCCAGGCTGGAGATGCCACAGCCAGCACCGGTGGCCTGGCCACCATCTTCGACACGGTGGCGCGCAGCGAGTTGCTTTTCCACAGTGACCAGTTTGATGAGGGCCCCGTGCGGCTGAGCCACTGGCAGTCGGAGGGTGTGGAGGCCAGCATCCTCGTGGAGCTGGCCAAGTGGGCCTCAGGGCCCGTCTGCCTGCTGTTGGCGTGCCTGGTGTCGCTGGTCTCGGCTGCCAGTGCCTGCTGGTAGGTGCCCTGGGGCTGGGGAAGGCATGGCAAAGTGGCAGTCCCCAAGAGCCCTAGGCCTACCCCACAGTCTTCCCAGAGCATGGAGGCCTGCAGATGGGCCTTTCCTGAAGCTCTTGGCCACCCTGAGCTCTGGCTCTCATCCTGGCATCGAAGAGGATGTCCCAGTAGCGACTGCAGCTTTGTCCCTCACTGTTGGAGTACAGCCAGGTTTTCTGGCAGCCTCAGTGACTACATGGGGCCTACCGGGTATGAGTATGGGGTGAACCTCAGGTGTCTCAGGCCCTGAAAGAGAAATCGGATGGTCACAGGCCTGGGTCATTGCTGCTTGAAGGCCAGTGTTTGCCCTGCTCTGGGAGTTGTCTGTCCTGCGGCTACATAGGTCGCCTGCTTCCCTGCTGCCCTGACCTTGACATCTGACAGGTGTCTGGGCACTCAGTGCACATTCGCAAGAGACACGCTAGCATGAGGCCGGGGCGTGGTGTCCACTCCCAACAGCGTGTGCCTGGGGTAGTGGTCCCTGGGCTCAGCTGCTCTGCGGAATCACCTGGACTACTCCTGGCTGAGGGGTGTGTGCAGGTGCCCGAGGGCCCTGGGGAGCACTGGCAGCATCTAGGTGTCCTGGCTGAGGGACAGTGGGCCTGAGAGGGCTGGGCTGTAGGGGCTCCTCTCTCTGTGGTGACCGTGCCTATGGGAGCAGCCCTGGGTCACCTCTGGTTGCCCCCCAGGTCTAGGGATTCAGCACTGTCAGGTTTGGGGACGGGCCTTGCCCACTCAGTTGGGCACCGGCCTGGGGAGAGGGCCCTGGGTGGCACTGCATGGACAGCATGTGGGTCGAGGGGACACTGGGGACCCTGACAAGAGGGGTGGGGTGGCTGGAGGCTCCTCAGTAGCCTTGGAATTAATTAGGTGAAGGTGTGTGTCTGCATCCAGGTGCAGTTTTGGTGGCAGAAGGTTATTAGCTTTTATCTATTTCTCAAAGGACCCAACAAAGGTTAAGAACTGCTTGTGGCCCCACAGAACGGTGTTGGTTGTTGACTAGTTGGCGGTTGTGAGGCTGTGACACTCACGAGAGGTGTGGCAGTCGCTGCAGCAGCGAGGTCCCCTCGGCCCCTCATAGCTTTGTGTCTTCCTCAGGGCTGCTAGAGGAGCATTGTTGGGGGCCTGGGCTGTGCAGGGCCGATCTGCAGGCTTGGGGATACGGCTGCACGGGCGAGGGAGGGTCTCGCCATGGCCAGCGTGAGTGGGCGTTGAGGAAGGGGAAGGGCCTGTTGAGCACAGTTCATTGTTGGAATTGGTTCATAGCTGCTCCATTGAAGAGAAAGCCTTTAAACTTTCAAGGTCAAGACCTTCTTCCTCCCAAGGTTCTAAGCATGCAGTTGATAGTAGTTCTGCACTTTTCTGCCAGTCCCCCCTTTTTTTTATTTTTGAGACAGGGTCTTGCTTTGTCGCCAAGGCTGGAGTGCAGTGGTGCAGCCACCAACTCCTGGGCTCAAGCAACCCTCCCACCTGAGTAGCTGGGACTATAGGTGCCACCACGCCTGGCTAATTTTTCTTATTTTTTTTGTAGAGATGGGGTCTCACTAAGTTGTCAGGCTGGTCTTTAACTCCTGGCCTCCAGTGATCCTCCCGCCTCAGCCTCCCAAAGTGCTGGGAGTATAGGTTGTGCACCATGCCTGGCCTGTATGAGTCCTTTAGGTGCCTCCCACCTCCAGCAAGGCCTCTGCAGGGAAAGTGAGGGCTGTGAGCACAGCAGCTGAGCACTGTTTTCTGCCTTTGCTTGCAAACATCTCCCCTTGGCCTATAAAATTCTTCAGAAGCATCTCTGCTTCCTTTGCCTCGTGAGAAATCCAGTCTTGTTGGGGAGCTGGTCTGGTCTGGGATAGCCTTGCCGAGCCTTCTGGGCCCCCATCCATCAGGGTGAGGCAGCCAGTGGGTGGGAGTTTGCGTCTCCCACTGTGGGGTGCCACCTTGGCCCCTGGTTTTGGGAGTCTGCTGGTGAGTGAGGTGTGCCGGGGCCAGCACTGTGTGAGGAGGTCAAGTTCTGGGTTGGGTGCTTGCACAGTGAGGTTAGCTGCCCACCTGCCCCTCCTTGCTGGGCCACAGCTGGGCCCCTCCCACTCACCTCCCTGCCCAGCCCCCTCTCTGCACGGGAGGAGGCATTGGCGGGCAGGAGGACTGAGTCAGGGCTGAGCATGGCGGCTGTCTCGCCCATTCCTCCTTCGCAGGGTGTTCAAGCTGTGGCCTCTGTCTTTCCTTGGGAGCAAGCTCTCCACCTGTGAGCAGCTCCGGCACCGGCTACAGCACGTCACCCTGGTCTTCAGCACGCAGAAAGCTAAGGACCGCACTGAGCAGATGAGGTACGGCATCCCTGGGTCTCCTCTGTGAGGTTGGATGTGCTGCAGGCCCAGCCTCTCTGCCATCCCCACTCTGCACCAGGCCTGGCGCCTTGTCCCCTCTGGCCAGCCCCCCCGCCATGGTCCAGGCTGCTGCTGGCTACCCTCACGTCCCCTCTGGCCGGTCCCTCCTTCCAGGAAGGCCAACATGCTCATCTCTATGCTCCTGGACGTGGCCCTCGGCCTTGCACTGCTGTCCTGGCTCCACAGGAAGAACCGAATTGGGCAGCTGGCTGACGCCCTCATCCCTGTGGCTGATGTGAGTGGATTGGGGTGGAGCCTGGTTTTCTGGGGTGTGGACCCTTCTGGGCCAGAGCAGTTCTTTTTCCAAAGCCAGCTCTTCGCTTTCCATGCTCTGGACATGTGGCCTGTGGGACAGGAGCCCTCATCCCTGACTTGCAGTAGGTTCCCTGGGCCTGTGACTGGCAGGGGACCCCTGGGGGCCAGTGTGGTTGAGGCTTTTAGGAGGGGCCACCTCTCCCTGCTGGGCCCACTGTCATGCTGTTCCCATTGCCTCCCCACCACGTGACCAGTCCTCTCTTGGCTCTGCTAGGCCCTCTGCTCTGTGTCTGGGGCTGTCTGTGTGTGGCTGAGCTCGCACCTCCCACCTGTGAGTGGGTCACGTGCTTACAGTGTTGATTTCGTGAATCCCGTGCTGAGAGCCGGAGGCCCCATGTCTCCTGTGCTCCCAACCTTCCCTGGTACCACCTGTGCTTCGCTTGGAGCCTGGGTATGGCGCCTCCCTCCCCTTCTGTCCTCTTCTCCCAGCATCCACCTTGCTGTGATCCATGTTGCCGCCAAGCCTTCCACTGCTCCGTCTCCCTTCTTGAGAGTCAGATCCCTGTCTCTTCCATTAGGAGCCTCTCTTTCTGCATAGGGTGGTCCCTCTGGCCCTCCAGCCCATGCTCAGGCCTCCAGAGGGGACCTCCTTGAGGCCTGTCTGGGTGGCCCCTGTGGGCCGAGCCTCTGTCCTGCCATCAGCATGCAGGCTGCAGGTGTGCCCTGGGCCAGGACTTGGGCGGGAGCAGGTGCCTCTCCCTCCTGGGCTGCGGACTGTGGGGAGGCCCAGCCCAGCAGGGCGGGCAGCGGAGACAGGCGGGCTCAGCTGTTTCTCTCGTGACCCTCTACACTGCTTGACCAACTCTGTCCTAGACCTCCTTTTTGCAAAATTGCTCTGATATATAAATATTTAATTTAAAAATGAAAGTCTTTTCCTGCTGCCAAGCTCTTTTCTTTTAAATATTAAATAAGCTCTCCCTATAAAGGATGTTCTGTTCTTCTTGCTGGTGCTGGCATGGCTGATGCCTCAGCACAGGGTAGGGAGAGGCAGGTGGGACAGCGGTATTGCTCCTGCTGCCTTGCATTTTGGCGACAGGCTGAGGGTCCTTTGGGGCCAGCACGGCACATGCTGGCCCAGCTTCCCTGCTTGCTCTAGAGGGTCCCTGGGCCCCCACTGGGCACTGTCCTTCCCTCTAGTGGCAGGTAGCATGTGGGGCCCGTGAAGAGGTGCTAGCATGGCACAGGCTCCTCCCCTACAGCGCTTGAGGTGCATCTGTCCAGCCCCAGCCACGTCCCGGCAACTGAGGGCTCCCGTGGGTCCTGTGGCCCCAGTGGCAGTACAGGAGGGAAGACAACACTCTCCATGGAGGTTGGCACCCATCAGGGCCAGACGCCTAGCAGGCCAGGGGCAAACTGTCAGCCTCCCAGCTGTGCCACTTAGGCCTGCTGGGACAGGCCTCCAGACTACAGTCCCCTCAGACCTGAATCCCAGAAGCCATCTGCGAAGAGAGATCCATGGCCAGGCACGTTTGGGAAACACTGTGCCTATCCACGTTAGGAGTCAGCTGTCCAGACACTTGGAGGAAGGAAGCCCAGTTGGCCCTCGCCCTGCCTACACAGACTGGCCAGGGTGGGAACCCCAGTTACAGATGACCTTGGGGAGACGCAGACGTGACCGGGACCACCCACCCCCTCTGAACGTGCCCCTTCTGTGTCCTCGCAGCATGTGGCCGAGGAGCTCCAGCACTTGCTGCAGTGGCTGATGGGTGCTCCTGCCGGGCTCAAGATGAACCGGGCGCTGGACCAGGTGCTGGGCCGCTTCTTCCTGTACCACATACATCTGTGGATCAGTGAGTACCCGGCGGGTTCACAGGGCCCCAGCAGCCCCGGCTCCTGCAGGCTGTGCCCCAGAGACCCACACCCTGGCAGGGGAGGACAGTGGGACCCAGCCAGGCCTGTCCCCTTTGTCCCCTCCCCCTGCCCTCCTGGTGTCCCCTGAAGCCTGCTCTGCTGGGCCAGCGGTCCTGGACGAGGGCTGGGGCCTGTGCAGTCCATGTCCAGGGCCTCAGGCACCATCCCCAGTGAGGAGTGGAGGGTCCCAGGACACACTGGGTGCCCTCAGGACTGACTCCCCCCACCCTCCCGCCAGGCTACATCCACCTCATGTCCCCCTTCATCGAGCGCATCGTGTGGCACGTGGGTCTCTCCGCCTGCCTGGGCCTGACGGTCGCCCTGTCCATCCTCTCGGACATCATCACTCTCCTCACTTTCCACATCTACTGCTTCTATGTCTACGGCGCCAGGTAGGATGTGCTTCCTCTCGTGGGGACTGGCCGAGTGTGGCCCTCCTAGCCCCGGATGCACAGCGGGCTCTGCGGCTGAGCGTGGGAGGGCTCGGCCACTTGGTCCAGCCCTGACGGCTCCGGCACCCTGCAGGCTGTACTGCCTGAAGGTCTACGGCCTGTCCTCACTCTGGCGCCTGTTTCGGGGGAAGAAGTGGAATGTTCTGCGCCAGCGGGTGGATTCTTGCTCCTACGACCTGGACCAGGTACCGGCAGGGCTTGTGGTGGGAGGGGCTCCCAGCTCCTACTGGCTGGCGTGGCTGCCTGCCCCCAGCCTCAGTCCTGCCAGTAGCTCTGTCACCCTGGCCAGCACAGCTGCCTGGGCCGCATAGCTCCTGTCCTGCAGCTCACCCCGCCCACTGCAGGCCCCGGGGGCAGTGTGGAGTCTGTAGTGGGAGGGCACATGGAGGGCCTAAGGTGGTACAGACCTTCCCCGGGGGAGGAGGTGACTTGGGCAAAGGCCCTGGGGGTGACCAGGGCACAGAACCCTGGGGGTGACCCAGGCACAGACCCTGGAGGGTCTCTGTGGAGCAGAGATGGGCTCTGGGCATTCCCTTGGTTTGCTCACACCTGACTCAGCCTCTGGGCGCTGCCGTCCAGGGCACATTGTCTGTGGCATCATGCATCGCTGCATACCCCACTGGCTAGTCTGACCCCTGACCCACCTTGCCCACAGTTGCTGAGTCCGTGGGGCAGGTGGACACACAGTTCCCCTGGTGAAAGCTGTGGGAGGGTCCCCGGCTGCAATTATGGATGGGCTGGCGCGGGAGTCTGGCTGACGCCAGGCGCTGGCCCCTCTGCCCACAGCTGTTCATCGGGACTCTGCTCTTCACCATCCTGGTCTTCCTCCTGCCCACCACGGCCCTGTACTACCTGGTGTTCACCCTGGTGAGCCGAGCATGTCCAGCACGGCCAACAGGCCCAGCCCATGGTCTTGGAGTGGTCACTGCCAGCTCTGCCTGTGCGACAGGCAGCCGTGGGGTGGGCCGTCTACCCCTGCAAGTCACGGTGCGGCTGCTCTGGACCCTCTGGGCAGTGTGTGCTGGTCCCTGCAGTGGGCAGGGGTCCCACCCTGGGAGGAAGACCACTCACTGCTCTGGAGCAGGAGGCTGGGTGCATGGGGTGGGTGGGTCATGGAGGCCTCCCCTGCTGCCAGGGGCTGGGGCAGGCAGCAGCGGGGGAGCAGCACTCCAGAGGCCCAGGCTCCACAGGCCTCAATCCCTCTGGGTGGGGCTGTGGCCTGCACAGTCTCCTCCTTGGCCCCCGGCTCTGCCCCAGGGCGAGGTTGAGTCTTCCCACTTCCCCATGCCTCCTGGGTTCTTGGACCTTAGGTTTGGGGCCCCAGGGCAGGCTCTGTGTCCCAGGGTGGGACCTACACTTTCCCAGGGCCCTGGAGCCCGGGTTTCCCTTGGTCGTGGCACCGGACCCCGTGGCCATTCTGTTCACGGGCACGTCCAGTGTGGCCTCCTCCTGAGCGCTGCCTCTGCTGCAGCTCCGGCTCTTGGTGGTGGCCGTGCAGGGCCTGATCCATCTGCTCGTGGACCTCGTCAACTCCCTGCCACTGTACTCACTTGGACTTCGGCTCTGCCGGCCCTACAGGCTGGCTGGTAAGTGCCGTGTGCTGGGTGGCCAGGCCGGATGGGAGTGTGCACCACAGTCCCTGCAGAAGCACTGACTGCACTGGCTGTCTGCTTGTGCTGCCTGGGAGCCGGGGTGTGCATGAGGAGGGCGGGCAGGGAAGACATCTGCTGGACCAGTTGCCTCCAGTGAGGTGGGGGGAGAGCACCTACCTGGCGCACAGGTTCAGAGACAGATCTAAGACCACAGAGGTGGCTGTCCCTGTCCTCACCCTGCCCTCATGAGCGTGGACACGGGGTGGCTTGGGTATTGCCTGAACATGGCTCAGAGCAGGTTCATCGGGTGGTCATGTGGGGCTGTGTCGGCTGATGCCTCTCAGCCCTGGAGGGGACCGCCGGGCTGGCCAGACCCAGTGTAACAGGAGCATCCTCTGCTGTCTACTAGGACAAGCCATCCCACCGCAGCCATCCCTGCCCCAGCCCACTGCTGTGGAGCCTGTGTGCCGACCCCAACCTTGGGGGAGGCCATCCCCGCAGGTCATGGGGTTGTGGGTCAGCCCATCTGGCTCAGGGGCTTTGGACCATCTGCACCTGTGCCCCAAGGTGACCAGCATGCCCTGGTGGCTGTGTGTCCGCATGCAGCTGGGCAGCTTGTGCTGTACTCGTGGTGGCTGCTCCCTGCCAACCTGGAGCCAGAGGGTGTGGACATGCATGTTCTGTTGGCTTTGAGCCTGTGCCTGCCTCCTTGGTGGCCAGGTGTTCTTCTGTCCCAGAGTCCGCAGCCCCTGCTGGACACCCACAAACCCTCTTCAGGGAACGTCTTTCCAAGCCACTTCCCCTGCCAACCCCCAGGTGGCCCAGGCCAGGGACCCACCTGCAGTGCTGCCCACACTCTCTCGGCAGACCCCCCCACTACTCAGACCTCAGCACGAGGGACCAGACAGCGGAGAGAAAGCCCCCAGCAGCCACCGGGCATGTTGGTGGTCTGCTGTAACCTCTTGGCAGGCCTCAGATACTGCCTCCTTGCTCCTCCTCCAACTTTGCCTTGGGCCTCTTCATCAGTTTTTTTTCTTTTCTTTTTCTTTTTCTTTTCTTTTTGCTGCTGCTCTCCTCTTCATCAATTGATCATTAGCTCCTACTTCTCTTGTCAAGAACCTTCTGCCATGGATTGCCTGGGCTTGGGAGTCTGCATGCAGGCCAGGGGTGTGGTGGGTGCCTGAGTCGGCCGAGCACACAGAACATTAAGACGCCATTAGGGCGACTGCCACCCAGCAAGCCCCCTGTCCACTCTGCCGGAAACCAAGGTCCCATTCAGAAACTAGCTCCAGCCCGGGCCCTCCTGACACCTGGCTGGCTCTCCCCTGCTTGCTGGACTCTCGGCTTCTGTTAAGTGAAGTTCTGCAGGAGGCCTTGATCCAGGGCAGGCAGCCAGCTCAAAAGGCAGAGGAGGGTGAGGGCAGGAGTGTATGTGCCAGCCGGGCAGGCCTGCTGCCGTGGGCGTCCTGTTCAGGGACGAGGGGGTCTTTGCCCTCACAGGGCCTCTGCCCACGCCAGCCTCTAGCACATGAAGCAGGACCATCAGGGCTACCTGTGGGGTCCTGGGTGGGGGCTGCTGCCTGCCCTCGTAAGCACCTTGCTCTCCTTGCAGCCGGTGTGAAGTTCCGCGTCCTGGAGCACCAGGCTGGCAGGCCCCTCCGCCTCCTGATGCAGGTAAGGCCTCCTTGTGCCTGTCACACTCTTACACTGCCACCTCTGTCCCAGGCCCCCACACTGTGGCCCATGTTCTGGGACAGTTGCTGTCAGCTGGGTGGGTTCTAGGTGGTGCCACACCAGCCTGGGGTCCACAGGGGAAGTCCTCTGCCCCCAGGCCTCTCTGAGCACTGTGACCCACTGCCTGGAACCCCTTTGTGGTCTGCATGGCAGAGGGCTGGCCCAGCCTGTGGACAGGGTCCCCTTCTGTCCTGTGTCAGAGATGCCCTTGGCTGCCTGGGGTGGCCCCGTTGGCCCTGTGTCTGGTCTCCTATCCTGGGCCCCGCGGGGCTGGAGTTCTGGGTGGAGCAGAACTGACTTAGTGAAGGCCTCGGGACACTCGGTGTCTCCTGAGGGGCCTGGACTGTTCGGCTTCTTTATTTGAAATGGTCTTATGGGTCTAGTCCCTCTGGTAAGGGGCAGGGTGAGTTTTGGGGTGACTCAGGGATCGGGTTGCCTGACAGTCGCTGTCACAGGCCAGCCCCAAGCCCCCAGTGCAGTATCTCTTAGACATGGAGATGGCCAGGGCCCCACGTGGTTTTCTCTGGGTTACAGCACGTTGCAAGCTGAGTCCTTCCCAAGGAGGCTCTGGGAGTGGAGTGAGTCCTGCGGAGGACATGTCCACGTGGCAGAGCCCATGCAGTCCGCTTCTGCTCAGGGCAGCCCTCTGGGGAAGTTCAGCTCCCCCACCTCTGCCTCACCCGCCTCCAGCCTGCCCAGAGCAAGTGGGCAGTGGGTGCTGGCTTGGGAGCATGGAGCCACCCGGGCTGCGGCCTGAGCACTCCCTCCAGGTTGCAGGTTGTGTGCTCACCTGCCTCCCTGGAAATTGGGCCAGACTCAGACCACAGGGGCGGAGGTGTCTGGGACAGAGCTGGCCCTGCCTGCAGCTGCCCAGCCCAGGGACCACCAAGGCGGCCAACCAGGCACAGAGTGCCCATACCCCAGTCCTCCCTCTGCAGATCAGGCTAGAGCACTCCTAGCCTGCTGACTGCTGCCCTCGTCCTTCCAGATAAACCCCCTGCCCTACAGCCGCGTGGTGCACACCTACCGCCTCCCCAGCTGTGGCTGCCAGCCCAAGCCCTCCTGGGGCTCCCTGTGCCGCAAGCTGTTCTTCGGGGAGCTCATCTACCCCTGGAGGCAGAGAGAGGACAAGCAGGACTGAGGAACTCAGAAGCCAACCTGGCCAGCACCACCACGCGGCCACGGTCAGCCCCCACTCAGCCAGGGTGGTGCCAACTGCCTGCAGGGGTAGCACACAGCTCGCACTGCAGCCTCCTGAATGTGGGCAGGCCCTGCTCTTGCCCCTGCCCCTGGTTCTCTGAGGCCTGCACAGGCCTTGCCCACCACACCTCCTCACAACTCACACGTCATCTGGGGGTGAGCAGGACGCAGGGGGTGGCCAGCCAGGCCACTTGGCTGCACTCTGTCACTAGCACCACCTGCCTTGGGACCCACCTTCTGACCTGCTGTGGTCACCACACTCTTAGGCTGATGCCCAGCAGTGCCACCCCACCCTGTCTTCCACATCAGACCCCAGGAGGGCCCACCCTGTAACAGTTCCCAGTGGGGTGTGCCCGCTCCCTGATGGCTCCCTGCTGCCAGGTAGGGGTGGACTCCAGGATGCACTCCTGGGTCCTGGTGCCTTCCAGCTGCCTCAGCAGCACCATGCCCCACCCCTGGGATTGCAGGAGCCGCTGACACCTGCTGCAGCCCCAGGGAGCGGGGCCCTCACACCCTGCACTGTACAGCGGCTCTTTGCTGATGCTTCCTGCAGGGATTGCTTTGTGAAGGAGCCACCAACAGGCCACGGGGAGTCCCTTTGCCTGATGCCCGGCCACATGGTGGCCACAGCTGCCTTGTTGGAAACCATCTGCCCATCTGGCTGCCCCATTCATTCCTGTGGGAACAGGCCCTTTGGCCAAATCTTCCATCTCTCCTCACTGGTTTCTCTCAGAAAGAGGAACCCCCTCCTGGGCAGACACTTCTGTGGCCTAAGGGTGTGGTAGCCCCTGGGGAAGTGGTCCTGGTACTTGGACCATGTCTGCCTGCCAGGCTCAGCATGGCCTGGGTGTGGGTGTTCCCGTGAGAGCCCTGTCCCTGGTGGGGAGTCTGAAGGTGCCAGGTCATGTGGAAACGTTTGTGCTGTGGGCAGTAGGTAGCCAGCCCTGTCCACCTCAGTACCCAGGACTGTCCGCTCTGCCCACCCACTTCCAGCACTCCTTTGCTGCAGGCCACGGTGACCCTTAGTGCCCAGCAGAGGGTGTAGACAAGGAGGGCTTTGACTGCTGTGACAATAAAACCTCCCAGTGTTGGAGCTTAGGCTCAGCCTCTCCATTGTCTGTGAGTAGCAAGTCTGGGGTAGGGGTGGGGTGCAGGCACCACCCGTGAGGGACGGGCTGTCTCACTTGTGTGCGTCCTGAGATGACTACCACGGCCTGCTTCCTGTTGGAGGCCCCCTAAAGCAGGTCTGATGGGTGGACGCAGGCCCTGGGCCCTCGAAGATGTCCTGGCACGGGCAGATAGCCTAGGGCTACATGCCCTCTGGTCGTGGCCTCTCCCCTGGTGTAGGGAATCTGGGGGCAGGGGTGCAGGCCTCCTGAGGGGAGGGGCAAGCTGTCCCTGGCTCTTATGAGCATGTGGGGCACCCCCTGAACTGACCGCAGCTGTCCTGCAGCCTCCAGGGCCCCCACAGCTTTGCCTTGGTGCCCACTGTCCTGATTATGTACAAAGGCTGGAGCCAGAGAGGTCCCTCAGCAGCTCCCAGGCCTGTGCCTCCACCGAGGGTCCGCGGAGACCAGCTGGGGAGTCCCAGAGGCCCCCCATGGGTCCTCGCCGCAGGGACTGCACCTGCTCAGAGTCTGCTGAGAATGGCCTCCATCACCTGCAATGCTAGAGGCCCCCTGCAGGTCTGCCCCACACTGGCTCCTGGCACCCCAGTGCAGAGGCCTCCAACTCGGACTTCCTGGGACTCACTTCCTGCCTGGATCCCCCCTCACCCTCCAGCTGCCCAGCTGGGCCTGACACCAGAGCTGGCCAAGGGGACACCGGTCACCCCAGGCACTTGCAGCCAGTGAGAAATACCAGCTGCACCTCCCAGGCCTCTCCCGTCCTCACTGCCCTTTCTTGTCCCTGGACTTGCGCAGCCCCTACCTGGGGACAGCCTGTACCTGTGGGAGCACCCCTGCCACGCTGACGTGCACAGCCTCGTGCTGGAACTTCTCCAAGGCCAGGCCTGCCCAGAGCCACATGCTGACCCTCGGGCCACGTGCAGAGAACAGTCTCTTCAGTGCTTCAGTCTGAAGACACGCTCAGAGATGGTGACTTAAGGCCACATGGCAGGACAGGTCTGACCCCACACTTGCTTCCTGGCTGGCTCCCTCCTGGTTTTGAAAACATCTTTCAAAATAACTTACAGAAACATTGTAAGAATAACATAGTGTTTCCCAGTACCCTTCACCCAATGCCCAATTATTAACATTTTGCCACGTGTGCTTTCTCATATTCTTACTCTTTTTTCTGAAGAATTTCAGAGTCAGTTGCGCCTAATTTTACCCCTAAAATGTTTTGTATGCATTTTCTAAGGACAAGGGCACTACCTTACATAACTACTGCATAGTGACCAAAATTGGGCCTTTAACATTGACGTGATGCTCTCGTCCAGTCTGTCGACCTCGTCCCACCGCATCCAGTGATGCCTCCTGCAGTGACGTCACATGTCACAGGGCTGGTCTCCTGAGTCCTCCTGTTGCCTTTCACAACAGGGATGCTTTAGAGGTGCAGCTGGTTATTTGGAGGAGCACCCTGGTTTGGGTTTGATGGTTCTTGTGGAGCTCACACCGTGGCCCCCCCGCACACTCTGGTGGAAATGCACATATCTGCACACAGGGTCAGCTCTGTCCATCCCTCCCCTGCTGGGTGTGCTGCCCCGGACCCATCTGGGTGCCCACCATGCCCTTCTGCTCTAAGGTTGGGAGGTCAGAGGTCAGAGGAGACAGGAGGTTCCTGAAGCCAAACCACAAGTCCTGACCTACACAGTGAAGATGGCTGTGATGGCTCCACAGGCTGTGGTGGGAAGAGCCCAGCGTCCCTGCCAGTGAGGGAGGGGTCCCGCCTTCATCCTGGGAGGTGAGGAACGTGGCCTGCAGCTGCTGGGTCCCAACCAAGGGATGTCCTGAGCAGGGTTGAAGGGCATATTTGCTTTAGACAGACAGCTTCTCACCACCACCCCTTCTAGGCAGCCTCAGAAACCGTAGAGGAAGCATTGTTCTTTTGGTGCTTCCAGCCCTGGAGAGAGGGGCGGCAGGGAGCTCACAGCCAGCTGTAGGGGCAGGAACAACCAGGTGGGGGCAGAGGCTGGGCTCCAGTCTAGGCACAGTGAGCTCTCAGCAGGAGAGGCCCTCCCTGACCTGCCAGGTTGTGATTTAGGACACTCAGTCCTTGGTCCCTCTGGGCACTTGGTCCTTAGCCCCCCCACGAGCTGAGGGACAAGACTCTGCCCAGTTAGCTGTCAGGCTGTGGACATTGTGTGTCCTTACTATTACCGTTGGTGGCCATATCTGCTATGACCCAGTGTCCAGGGAATGGCCACTCCCAGGGGAGGATGTGGCCTGGTCAAAGACGCAGGCAGGACCTTCAGGGTTCCTTCGTGGATTGCAGTTGAGCAGAGCAGCCCTGTCCAGTGGCCTCAGCGTGGCTCCCTCTGACTGCCTGAACCCAGCAGCCACTGCTCTGCCCATCCCTGGCCAGGATGCCAGGAAGGCCTCTCTCCCTGAAGGCAAGAGCGGGCCCAGGTGCTCCCTCGCCAGGTGCTCCCCACCCAGTGGAGGGATGGCTCCTCACAGAGGCTCACAAGCACAGGACCAACTGAAGCGTCTGTGTGCTGCTCATCAAGGCCATGTCTTTTTTTTTTCCTCCAGTTTTACGCTGGACAAAAGGCTCTGGGAGCAGAACCTGGACAGGCTGGGAAAGGCCTTCGGTAGCCCCAGCCTGTTCCCCAGGGGCGGCCTCCTGTTGGGGTCACTCTGGGCAGCCTGTTCTAGCTCCCCTGCCTGCTCTGGGTCCCTGGGGGTGCCGCAGGGCCAGGGACCCCCCAGCATGCCAGAAGCCAGAGTCCCAGGGGAGCCCCCAGGGCGGGGAGAAGCCTTGGCAGAG
>CAUYRT010021500.1:0-48002 GCA_963574885.1 Lepilemur ruficaudatus | reverse complement strand
CAGTGTAAGAGAGTACCTATCTCTCCACATCCTCGCCAGCATTTGTTGTTTTGGGATTTTTTGATAGAGGCCAGTCTCACTGGGGTTAGGTGGTATCTCATTGTGGTTTTGATTTGCATTTCTCTGATGATTAGAGATGATGAACTTTTTTTTATATGTTTACTTACCATTTTAATGATATTTTCAAAGAACCAGTTTTTTGGTGTTTTTAAATTTTCTCTATTGCTTGTTCATTTTCTATTGCATTGGTTTCTCTTACCTTCATTGTTTCCTGTCTTCTACCTACTTTTATTTCCATTTTCTCATCTTTCAATAGCTTCTTAAGGTGGAAGCTTAGATTATTGATTTTAGACCTTTATTCTTTTTTATGGAAGCATTGAAATCTCTGAAGTTCCCACCAAACACTGCGTTAGCTGCAGTCCACAAATTTTGTTTTCATTTTCATTCAGTGCAAAATGTTTTTCATGTAATGTACAACACAAGTGTGTTGCTTACTTCCAAGTCTTTCTATTATTGATTTCTAAGTTAATTCCTTTATGGTCGGAGAACATACTCCATACGATTTCGATATTTTTAAATTGAAACTTTTGAAACTTGTATATGGTCCAATTTATGTTCTATTTTGATGAATGTTGCACATGCTATTAGCTGATAGCCAACCCAGTTTTCTCATTATTAATGTTTGCATGTGTGACAGACAGAATAATGGCTTCCTTAAAATGTCCTTATCCTAATTCCAGGAACCTGTGAATATGTTACCTTATATGCCAAAAGGAACTTTGCAGATGGCATTAAAATTAAGGACCTTGAGATGGAAAGATTGTCCTGGATTATCCAGAGGCAGCTGATAATCACATGGTTCCTTAAAGGCAGAGAACCTTTCCTGGCTGTGGTCATAGGAAAATGTGGTCAGAGTAGTGTGAGGGGACAACTAGACCCACCGTGGCCTGCATGGAAGATGGAGGAGAGGGCCATGAATCCAGAAATGTGGGTGGCCTCTAGAAGCTGGGAAAGGCGAGGTAACCGTTTCTCCCCTGAAGCTTCCAGAAAGGCATGCAGCCCTGCCAACGCCTTAACTGTGGCCTAGGGAGATCCATGCTGGATTTCTAAACTACATATCTGTAAGGTAGTAAATTCGTATTGCTTGTGGCACTGCATCTGTGACACTTGTTATGGTAGCCATGGAACACTAGTACAGCATGTTACATCTTTTTTCATTCTTTTACTTTTAGCCTATCTGTATCTTTAAAGTGTTTTTCTTATAGGTAACATTTAGTTAGATCTGGCTTTTTAAAAATCCAGCCTGACAATCCATCTTTTAATTGACCTGTTTAAATCACTTACATTTAATTTAATTGTCAATACAGTTGGGCTTCAATCTACCGTCTTACTGTTTTATCATTTGTCTCGTATGTCTTGTCCTTCGCCACCTTTTCCTTACTTCTTGGAGAGTGAGTATTGTCTGGCATTGCATTTTCTCCCCACTGCTGGCCTAATCACTCTGTCTGTTTATTTATTTAGTGGTGCTGTAGGGTTGACAATATTTGTTGTTATCTTCTCACCTTCTACTTTCAAATAATATTATAACATTTCACACAGAGTGGAGAGACCTTACCATGGCTCATCCCACCTGCTTCTTCCGTGCTGTCATTGTCAGATTACTTTTACATATGAGTCCAAATGCATTGTTATCATTTTTGCCTTAAAGAGTCAATTATCTTTCTTAGAAGAAATTTAAAAATTGAAAAAAAGATCTTTTATCTTTATGCACATATATCCCATTTCTTTCACTTATTTTTTTTTTTTTTTTTGGTATACCAAGTTTCCATTTGGTATCATTTTTTTTCCACCTGAAGAACTTTCCTTAACATTTCCTATAGTCAGGTCTGCTGGTGACAAATTCTGTCAGTTTTTCTTTGTCTGAAAAAAAGTACTTATTTCTCCTTAACTGTTGAAGTTTCTTTTCTTTTCTTTCTTTCTTTTTTTTTTTTTTTTTTTTTGGATATTAAATTCTAGGTTGACTTTTATTTCCTTTCAGCCCTTAAAAATAGTGTTCCAATGTTGCCTGGCTTGCGTTTTCTGGCAAGAAGTCTGATCATTCTTATCCGTGTTGTGACTCAAAACAAGGAGAAAAATAACAGAAATACAATGTGAAATGACAGAGAGGCAGAATTAGCAGACAAGATTTTAAATTAGCTATCCTAAATACGTTTAAGGATTTAAAGAGATATATGAACACAATGAGAAGAAAAATAAAAGATATGAAAAAGAACTAAATGGAACTTCCAGAGGTGACAATACAATATCTGAAATGAATTTTTTTTTGAGACAGAGTCTTGCTCTGTCGCCCCAGGCTAGAACACTGTGGTGTCAGCCTAGCTTACAGCAACCTCAAACTCCTAGGCTCAAACAATCCTCCTGCCTCAGCCTCCTGAGTAGCTGGGACTACAGGTGTTCACCACCACACCTGGCTAATTTTTCTATTTTTAGTAGAGATGGGTCTTGCTCAGGCTGGTCTCAAACTCGTGAGCTCAAGTGATCCTCCTGCCTCAGCCTCGCAGAGTGCTATGAAATGAAATTTTCACTGGATGGAATTAATCGCAGATATACAGTGCTGAATAAAAAAAAATCGGTAAACTTAAAGATATAGCAAAAGAAACTATCTAAATTTGTTAATGTTGCTTCACAAGTCATTGAGTCTCTATTCTTTTTCTTTTTTCTTTTCTGTCTTTTTTTCTCCCTGTGCTTCAGTTTGGCTAGTTTCACCTCTACAAGTTCCAGTTAGTTGTTTTTAAAATATCTTCCAATTCTCTCCTCATTATGTTTATGTTCTCTCCTCCTTTGAGGTCCATTTTCTTGCTTCACATGTCTAGTCATGATTTTATTCTGTGCTAGACATTTGTAACTTTGTCCAGTGTTGAATTTTGTTGTTTTCCTTTAAAAAGTATCACATGCTCAAAAAAAAAAATCACATGTAGTTAAGTTACTTGTGGATCAGCTTCATCCTTTCAAGACTTGTTTTTAAGCTTTTGCAGGGTAATTGCTAGAGTAATGCTAGAGTAATTGCTACTCTAGGGCTAATTTATCCCTACTCCTAAGGTGTGCTCATCTGTCATCTGACTGAGTGCCATCAAGGTCCCTTCACTCTGGCTGGTCAGAACTCTAACCTCTTCTGGACTTGTGTGAGCCCAGACAACGGCTCAGCTTGCAACCCCCATTATTATTTAATTAGCATGTGGAATTTCAGTAACAGATTCAAGGAGAGCTCTCTGCAGATTTCTGGAGCCCTTTCTTTGCATAACTCTCTCTTCTCTGGTACTCTGCCCTCTAAATTCCAGCCACTTCAGTCTCCCCAAACTCGAGGCTGTGTCCTCAATTCTTAGACTATCCTGCTCCGCTCTGGTTCCCTGTCCCTGCACTGCAGTCTTGGAAGTTTCTCCAGGGAGGACACCAGGGTGATCCGAGGGCTCACCTGGTTTGTTTGCCTTTTCTCCAGAGTCATAGTCCTGTGCAGCTCATCTGAAAATTGGTTTTTAATTATATGTGTATATTGGGATATAACAATCTTCTCGTTCTTGATAGAAGGGCAAGTGCAGTCCCAACTTTTGGCTTCTGGCTAATTATTCACAGAATAAAATCATGACTAGACATGTGAAACCTAAACTTCATTTTCACCAAGCTCTCAGGTGATGCTGATGGCCTTACCTGTGGAGCACTCCTGGGCTGGGGCAATAAAAGTAACGCTGTACATGTACATAGCACTCTCGAGTTTACAGGCCGTCTTCAGATCCACGATAATTCAATCCTCATATCCGCCCTCTGAGGAGGCGGGAAAGGGATGATTATTGCTCTCTTAAAGCACGAAGTTGAGGCGCAAAGATGCTGTGACCTTCCTGAAGCAGGACAGTTGCTAGGTGGGATTGTGGGCACTGCGACTCCACGGGTCAGAGCCCAGTGCCAGACTCCTCCCCTTGCAGCGTGAGAAGCCGGAACCCTGGAAGAGCGGGCGGGCCCTAGCGTGAGCATGGGACCGCTCCCTGAGCCGGCTCCTCAGCGCCGGTGGCCTGAGCCTGTCTCTGCGCAGCACACAGCCGCTCGCCCCGAGTCACCGCCCACCATTCTCCGAATGAGTGTTAGGTTCCAACCAGATTGGACCATTTATGTCTCCCACATCCAACCACACTCGCTGTCTTTCTAGTGTTTTCCACCCTAAGTGCTCTTCCTCATCCTGAATCCCTGCATGGCCAAAGTCCTGTCCCCTCAAGGCTGAGTTTAATGCCACTTATGCTGCGAGTATCTTCCAATTCTCTTCTTTTGATTCTGATAGTACCTTATCGACACTATTCTCTGGCATTCACCACTCTCTTGGTTATGTAGTTATTTGTCCTCCCCTCCTAGACTGTAAATTCCTTCAGGGAAAGAATTAGGGCCTTGTAAGTCTGGGCACCCTTCTGATACCCCAACTTCACTCAGTCCAAGCTCTCTGAGCTCCCCATCGTCATCTGCGAAATGGCTCAGTGCTGGTATTCCCTGAGTTTACATGTGGGAATGTTCTATATGAACAACAAAGTGGTAACTAATTGTTTGGAGAGTAAGCCCAGATCCAAACAGAGCCTTTGGGCCCAGCAGAAAGTGGGAAGACCCCTCCCCCATTGCACCCCCCACCTCCAGCCCCAGTAAATGGCCTGCCTCGAATCTGCCGGTTACAAGCCTTCGTGACAACTGTGTTAAACAGTCCAGCCCTGCAGTGAGAACGGCATAGAAAGAGCATTCCTCCTTCTTTAACACTGGCTTTGAGGGGGGATGTCAGCGTAGAACTGAGTGTCTTTGAAAAAGCTTCCAGCTAGAGGCACAGGTCTGAGAGTCCCAATTACTGCTCAAATCTGTGCCCTCTGCCCCACCTGCTGCGTGAGCTGGAGCCCCACCCTGCCCTTCTCAGGGCCTCAGGAGTCCCACACTGGGATCAGGGTGCAGGCTCACCCTCTCTAGGACACCCTGCCACACAGTCAGGCACCCCCCCACACCATCCCTGATCAGCAGCCTCTGCCCCAAGTCTCCCAGGACGAACAGCTCACTGCATCACACAGCGACTGTCCAATTTTAGGAAGATGGGATGGTTGGAAAGGGTTGCTCTTATCCAGCTGTGATCAGCCTTCCTTTGTCTTTATCTCTCACCGGAGTCCTGCCCTCTTAAGTCTCGTTATTCAAGTCTTCCCCAAAGGACTCTGCCTTCCTGGGAAGAGAGCAGGAGATAAGGAGGAGGGAAAGAAGAAGGAAGCCAGATTCCAAATCACCTGAGCCTTCCTGTATAGTGTCTCTCTACACATGTGCTGTGGGCTGTCATGTTTGACTTGTCTTAAAATATTCTTTCTCTGATTGTGCCAACTCTCCCTCACCCTCACCCACAGAAACTGCTCTAAGCATGACCCGGGAGGTGGGAAGCAGTCACAACACCCCACCCTCAGGGGCTCCTCCAGTTTGGATCCAATATTCAGTAGTTTTCAAATTGTCATTTTTAATAATTTTTCCAGGAGAATCTCTTTGTCAAATAAACTCTTACATGAAACTCAGACAGATGGATGGATAGGTGGATGGATGGGTTGGTGGATATATAGGTAGGTGGGTGGGTAAATGTCAATAAAATGGGAATAGTGTGGTTAAGCACATGTATTCTAGAGCCAGACTCCAAGGGCCCAATTCCCTGCTCTATCATTTACTAGCTGTGGGACCCTGACTAAGTCACACACATGCAGCACCTTAGTTCCTCACCTGAAAGTGAGCATAATAGTTAAAACCCATCTCACAGGAACATCGTGGCTACTGAATGAGTCCATGTACACAAAAACTTGGGGTGACAGCTGGGGCAGTGGGTGCTCTGTGAGTGTTTTCTGTCATCATCATCATTATTGCCATAGGTCATTAAGTATGAAATGTCCGATTTCCTTAAGTACTAAGTTTGACAGTTGGTATCTCTGACGTTTCACTTTGACACTTCTTTTTTTATTTTTATTGTCAAGGTACATCCTCAGTCTTTCAAACACACATTTTGGCTTGTGATTATCTTTCACATATTTTTTAGAGCAATTCTTATGAAACCATGGATAAGTCAAAAATTCATGATATTGTTGAATATGAGTTCCGCCATGGAACCAATGCAGCCCAGACAGCTCGAAATATCAACCAAGTGTTTGGGAAGGATGTGGCTAATGAATGCATAGTACATCAATGGTTTGAGAAGTTTCATTCTGGTGATTTTGCTCTTGAAAATGAGCCACGTGGGTGACCTGAGACCAAGGTGGATAATGATGAGCCGAAAGCTGTAGTGGAAGCGAATCCATCTCAACCTACGTGCGAATTAGCAGCAAGGCTTGACATAAGTATTCCAACAATATTGGACCATTTGAAAGAAATCAGCAAAGTAAAGAAGCTGGATAGATGGGTTCCGCGTGAATTAAGTGTCAAAAGAGAAATTGTCTGGAAACCTGCCTTTCTTTGCTGTCACGACACAAAGGTGAATCATTGTTACATGTGATGAAAAATGGATTCTTTTTGACAATCACAAGCATTTGGCACAATGGTTAGATACAGAGGAAGTACTGAAACACAGTCCAAGTCTGAAAACTCATCAAAAAAAAGCTACTGGTGTCTGGTTGGTGGTCCAGGGCTGGTATTATCCAGTATAATGTCAGGAAATCTGGTCAATTGATTACAACGGATGTCGACTGCAACCAGTTGGATGAAATGATGAGGATGCTTGTGATTAAGCAGCTGAGATTGGTCAATAGAGACAGGCCAATCCTTTTGCAAGACAACGCTCCATGACGTATCACACAAACAATGCTGCTCAAACTACAGAGGCTGGGCTGGAAAACTCTCTGTCATCCACCATATTCACCAGACTTTGCACCGACTATCGCTTCTTCCAGGCTTTGAACCACTTCTTGCAAGGAAAAATATTCAATTCTCAACAAGCTGTGGATCTCTCTAGGCTTCTCCACTGCTGGCATAAACAAGCTACCATTAAGATAGCATCACTGTGTTGATAGTTTGGGCACATACTTAATTGTACTGCTTCTTGTTTGAGATATAAAAAACTACACTGTTGATTCGAAATCGGACATTTCATATTTAACAACCTATGCTACTCTCTGAAACTGGAGACTCTCCTCTCCCCTAACCAGTGCAATTCCTGAAGCAGTGGAAGTTCAGGGAACATGGTTTTAGGCCACTTATCTAGTTCATGATCTCATTTGACAGAGCAGAAGGTGAGGCCCAGGAAGGGGACATCACTTGCCTCAGTCACACAATGGAATGTGTGTAGTAAAGCCAGATCTTGTGCTCAGGCCTCCTGACCTTGGCCTTTGCGATTTTCAGATCTTTCTGCACATGCTGACCTGTGGGCTGGGATCCAAGGCCAGAGACCAGGACTCTGAGCTACCCTAGCCGTCTGTGGCTCCAACCTTGGCTGAGCTGCTCCACTTCTGGTGGCCCCCAGGATTGACCCAGAGGTGGTCTGCTAATGAGGTAGGGACGCCAGCTCTCTTCCAGAATGGGCCAAGCAAAATGGGCCTGGTTGGTGCTTGGGAGGGAGCAAAGGGAAAGATAGAGCATCAACAGCTCCTTTCTGTCATTCCTTCCTCCTCATCAGTAACCCAGAGGCAGAGAGTGTCGGTGGAGTGTGTGGGTATCAGGAAGTGAAATAAAAACAACTGACTTAGTTTTGTGCAGTCTCCATCATTCTGGGAAGAATGAAATACATACACATGCATGAGCTATGAAATGTGAATTTTGTAATTTGGAGGTTTCACATATGAGTTAAGTGCTTATGTTTCCATTTAAAAATTGCATCATACAGTACAAAAATACATAGTAAAATTGGTAATAATTTAAACTTATTTTTTAAGTTAGGATGATATTAAACAGCAAATAAAAATATTATGACAAGTCGAGAGAGAGAAACTACGGAAAGGAGAAAGCTATATAGTGCCTTTAATGACGCTTTTTCCTGCTGTTTGAACAGAAGCACTGCATTTTCATTTTCGTATGTTACATGCTTGGCCATGGTGCTACGTCCAGGGACACGTAATGCACAAAACCGTCCCTCTAGAGCTTACCAGTCAGTGGGAGAAACATGCTCTAGTAGAACAACCCCACACATATATAATTAAAAGCCGATAAGTGCTATGAAAGGAACTTCCAGGGTTCTCTGAGAGCATACAGTGGTAGGACCTAATCGAGTCTCAGATCAGGGAAGACTTCTCTGAGGAAGTGATATTTGAACTGAGGTAGGAAGAACAAGCAGGGGTTAATGAGGTAAAGAAAAGGGAAGGATGTGCCAAACCGAGGGGACAGCATGTGCAAAGACCCCGGGACCGGAGGGAGCCTGGAATCACTGTGGAAAGCAGCCATGTGGCTGGAGCATGGCCCGGCCTTACAGATCACATAAAGAATTAACGATTACCCTAAAAGTTGCAGGAAGCCATTAGGGATTTGAATAGGAGAGTAATGTGACCAAATCTATGTTTTCAGATGGTCTGTGCTCATTGTTCTGTGTGGAGCCGCCTGCAGGAAGCCAGACTAGCCGGCTAGGAGGCTGTGGCAACAATCTAGCTGAGAAGTGGCAATGGCTCAGGCCATGGTGGGGACAGAGGCGTCCAACAGGCTCACAAGACAGGCAGGAGGAAAAGTGGCAGATTGGCCGGGAATGCTGAGAATAGAGAACAGGTGCCAGGACTGACTCCCAGGTTTTGGGCCTGTGTGGCTAGTGAGGTCATCCATCAAAACACGTGCCAGTGGTGGAGGCCGAGGTCCCAGAAGGAGGAACAGTGTGAGGGGAGACTATGACCCGGGCACCGTGGCGCCTGTAGTCCAGATACTCGGGAAGCTGAGGCAGGAGGATCACTTGAGCCCAGGAGTTCAAGGCCAGCCTGGGCAATGTAGTGGGGATCCCATCTCTAAAAAAAGAAAAAGATAATGAGTTTACATTTATTAAGTTCAGTTGAGGCCCCTTTGAGACATACAAGCAGAAGTATCAGAATTCCATTGGTATATTTGTTCAGAGCCCAGAAGTGAGGTTTGAGCAGAAGAAATAAAGTTGCTAATAAAATGCAGCCATGCAGGGGGCTGGAACAGGCACTTCACAAATGGCCAGTACGTACATAAGTGCTCAACATCATTAGCCGTTAGAGAAAGGCAAAGTAAAACCACGATGAGACACCATTTCACACTAGAATGGCTAAAATTTTAAAAGACTGACAACACTAAGAGCTGCTCAGGGTGCAGAACAGAGCTCTATACACAGAGCTCTATACATTATGGGTGGACACGTGAAATTACACAACTGCTCAGGAAAACAGGCAGTTTTTTCAAAAGTTAACTATATACTTACCGTGCAACCCACCAACTGCTCCCTAGATATTTACTAAGAGAAATAAACATTTGTCCACACAAATAAAAACAATTGTCCAAGTAATGCAAAATAATGTTCACTGAAGCTTTATTCATGATAACCCTTGAGTGGAAACCACCCACATGTGCAAAGATGAGCAAACTGGGGTGCGCACAGTGGAATACTGCCCTCCAGCAAAGAAACTGCAGGCACGCAGGACAACATGACGAGTGAAAGAAGTCAGATAGCAGAGAATACATGTATATGATTCAACTTATATGACACCTAGAATTGGCAAAACAAATCTCCAGTGATAGAACCAGATCCATGGTTGCCCAGGGCAGTGATGGGAGTGACTGACTACAAAGAGGTGGGGGTAGGGGTGTGAATTTTGGGGGTGAAGGAACTGTTCCGTATCTTGACTGTAGTGGTGTTTACATGGTCATACACAGTTGTTAAAACTCACAGAATTTTACCCTAAAATGTGTGGGTTTTATTGCATAAAAATTTTACCTTAATTAAACAAATTTTTTAATTGAAGCCATGGGTTTAGAAAAGATTCACTAGTGAAGAGGCTAGAGTGACAAGAGGAGAGGCTAAGGCAGCCAGTCTTACCAACAGCGAAGAGGTATTGCTGCCTCCAGCTTTCAGGTGAGGCTCAGAGAAGCAAAGTGACTGCCCAAGATCACACGGCTGCTGAGTGAAGCTGGGCTCACGTTCAGAGCCATTGGGCCCTAAGCACCATCTTCTCTTGTTCCCTCCCATCAGCCAGGCCTTGGCCTGCGGTTGAGCACGACAGCCAAGCAGGGAGGAGGCCCAGCTCCTCTTCCTCTGGGAAGGAAGGCAGTGGCCTTGAGGGCTGTTCTCTGTGTGAGGACGAGGCTCCTCCCTCACCACCTGCACAGGTGCTAGGTGGCAAGGAGTGGGGTTGGCTGTGGTGGTGACGGCTTTGCCCTGAGCCAGCCACAATCTCTCCAGCAGTCTTAAGTGGGACATCAGCAAGGTGACAGGCCAGAGCTGGGGATTCTGCCTGGGCCTGCCAGGCACCCAGAGAGCCATGGTGAGATCTGCTTCAGAGGAAAAATCATAGCCTGCCCTGGTCTGCCAGGGACTTCCACGTTGACAAAGCTCTTTATACGTTCCAGCCCCAGAGAGATTCATCCGGGACAACTACATTCAAAGCCCTTTCCCAGCCCTGGGCCTTCTAATCAGTCCCAGCTGTCCTAGTCTGATCTCTCCCTAGGAATGTTTCCACAGCCTCACAGCAGCTCACTGTGCCTCCGCCCACCCCGCTTCTGATTGGTGACTGCACTGCCCCCAGGGGCTTCCCAGACAACGAAAGCTCACGACTCCACCTTCGCCAAGAAACCTTCAGTGGTTCCCCATGACCGAAGGAGTGCTTTGCAATATGCAGGCGGCAGTGGGCCATCAAATCAACAGCATGGGCCATTTAAAATAATAAATAAAATAGAACAGAAAAGACGCTATCAGAGGTCATCACGTGTGATAAGGTTAAATACTGGCTCTTCACACTTTTGTGTCAATTAGTTCTATCTTTTTTTTACATCTATGCGTACATTCATGTCCTGACTAGAGATGTGATGGAGCCCCTGCTGTGGGTCACAGTCTGAAAGGTTTGGAAGCCTAAAGCATATTGCTGTCACGGGACATCACTCCCCTCTCTTGCTCCCTGCTATGTACGATGTACTCGCATCTTCTAGTCCAGCCACAGCAGAACATCCCTCCAAACCCCTTTTTGCTACATAGCTTTGTTCATGTCATTCCTTGGTCTCTGTCTTCCTATCCCCCGCTCTGCCTATGGCAATCCTATCTGACAACACCCCTCTGAGCAACCTCGGCCTTCTCTCCAATCGGAACACCCCACATTCCTCTTTGTTCCCACAGTGCATTTGTGCACACCTCTCTTTAGCACTTTTCATTCTGCCTGAATAAAGATTAATTCAAATGTCAGTTTCTCCCAGCTGCCTTGAGTGTCAGGCATGTATCTAATACACCTTTGTTTTCATCTGCAATTAACACTACCTGGTACACTGGAATCATTAGTGAAGTCCTGCTTCTTCTCTTTCTCTTTCTCCTTCTCTTTCTTCTTCTTATCTTGCTCTGTTGCCCACATAGAGTGCAGTGGCATGATCATAGCTCACTGCAGCCTCCGACTCCTGGGCTTAAGCCATCCTCCTGCCTCAGCCTTCCGAGTAGCTGGGACTACAGGCATGCACCACCATGTCCGGCTAATTTTTAAAAATTTTTTCTTAGAGACAGGGTCTGGCTATGTTGCTCAGGCTGGTCTCAAACTGCTGGCATTAAGCAATCCTCCTGCCTCAGCCCCCCAAAGTGGTGGGATTATAGGCATGAGCTACTGCACTCAACTGGGAAGTGCTTCTTCAGTTGAACTGAATCCTCAAAGAGCCCTGTGAGGTGGATATTATTTCGATTTTGCACATAAGGAATGTGAGGCTCAGAGAGGTAAGGTGATTTCCCAAGGTCACACAGATGGTTTAGTGTGGGACTGTGGAACAGAGCAGGTGAACGGATGTTCCCACACTGCTGTCCTGACCTCTGCTCATGTCCTGGTCTGTGGGGTGTGGATTCCAATATGGTCTCCCCAGTCTCTCCAGGCCTGGCCAGAGAGGGAGGTCTGAGGGAAGTGCCCAGGAATTAGGCCACGCCCTGATTCTCCACAGAGTCACTGAAGCTCCCTGGGTGCAGGATGGAGGTGTGCTGCCCTGACAGAGTCCGGGCTTGGAGGACAGCCTGGGAAAGACAGGAAGAAGGGCACTGTGCAGAGGGAGGTAAACAACAGCAACCACAGCAGAGACGAATGCTGAAAGGAACTGAGATCCCAGAGAGACACAGACAGGATGTGAAGGCAATCTGGCTGTGACCTCTGTCACCCCACTCATCACCGGAGTTGATTCAGCTGATCTGACTGGCTAGGCAGGTGTCCCCTTCCCCGCTCACCGCTCCATGTGCGTCCCTCCAGAAGCTGCGCGCTCGGTCGACGAGGACAACCTTCCGCGCTAGAGGAGGACCAGCCTTCAGTCAAGGGTACGCGAGTAGCTGCGCTCCCCTGTTAGAACCTCCAGAGAGACAGAGACAAAGAAGGGGACAGCGTCCAGCGGAGGAGTCCGGCAGGAGAAGGAAAGAAGGGGAGAGAAGTGTGCAGGAGAACCACACAGAGGGAGGCCTGGCAGAGGCTGCTGTAGTCCTCCGGTCTGTTCTTTGCGCAGCAGCTCCCAGGGGGCCAGGGTGTCCCACCCGCCCTTCTCATGTCAGCCAGCGGCCTCTGGCAAATGTCAGCTCCCTAGTCATCCCCATCTGGTCAGAAAGGATCCACATGCAGCCCCATGGGACAATCAGCTCCTCTCCAGGAGAAAGCTCGCCTGAGGCTGACTGGCACCGTGGCCTCAGGGCTGGTCTGAATCCACGGCCCCTCGCTCCCCTTCCCTTCCCTTCCTAGAGGCTGCTGCACCTAGGGAAGCTTTCCCAGCAAGTCCCTCTCTCCCCCTGCGGAGTAGGGTCAGGAGACCTCCTTCCCGGCTCCTCCATCCGGAATGAACTAACGGGAGGGGATCATGTCGAGTTTCTTGACTGCTCTGTGTCTGCACACCCTCGTGTGTACGATGAGGAAGAAACAATGGGCACATCTTTACTGCTGACCAGTCACTAGGTGCAGCATCGTGCTGACCACTGCACATGCCTGACACCACCACGTGTGGAACCATTGCGACTTCATAGAACGGAGGGACAGACTCACAGTCCATTCCCCACCCGCAGGACTGTATTTTCTACAATAAGGGATGTGTCCAGGAAAAGTGCGTCAGCAGTTGACTCTCAAAGTCTGTTCTCTGTAAAATGTCCCCCAGCCGGCCAGGCTCTTGCTGCTCATCAGCATAACCACCCACATCCACCACCCTCCATGGCTCATTTACTTCTTCTGCTTGTTCTTAATGAGAGCCTCCCACGATCTGGGGTGCAGCAGTGACCAAAACAGGCACAAGCACTGACGCAAATAAAGAAGAAGCAAGAGAGGTATGTATGAAGTGTTGGGGATGGGGCTGGAGGTGGGTTGCAATTTTCAAGTGGGTGGCCGGGAAGGCCTCACCGAGCTGGCAAAATTTAGGCGAATATCTGAAGGAGGCCGGGGAGTGAGTCAGCATTTGTGGGCAGGAAGGGCCTTCCAGGAAAGGGAAACTGTGAGAGCGAATGCTGGGAGGCAGATTCGTGTCCAGTGGCTTTGGAGACCAGCAAGGGCCAGAGTGGCTGATGTGGAGGGAGCCAGGGCAGAGTGGCAGAAGGGGAAGTCAGGGAGATGGGGGCTCAGAGTGTGGAGGGCCTTGAGGGCTGCCTCGCTGCTCTATTGCTCTGGAACAAACTACCACGAATGTAGCAGCTTCTAATGCCCCCACTATCTCAGTGTTTGCAAGTCAGGAGTCTGGGCACAGCCTCACTGGGTCCTCTGCGAGGCTGCTGTCAAGTGTCAGCTGGGCCTGGGTTCTCATCCAGGTCCTGATGGGGGAAGGACCTGCCTCCAAGCTCACATGGCAGCACTCAGCTCTGGGCAGGTGCTGGGCAGAAGGCCTCGGTGTCCTGTGGGGTGTCCACAGCAGCGGGCTCTTGGCTCCTTGCTGCTGACCCTCTGTGTGTGCAGCTGGGGACATGGCAGCGTGCTTCCCCAAGGGCAGCAGAGACTTGCCCCTAGCAAGACGACAAGACAATTTCATAGTCTTAGGTAATATAATCTGATATGTGTGCTCACACATGTCCTGGCACCTTTGTTGTTTTCTCTGTCATGGTCAGAAGCAAGTCCCAAGTTCTGCCCATGCTCAGGGGGAGTAGATTTTGCAGGGCTGTGAATGCCAGGAGGTGGGGTCATGGGGCCACCTTAGCATCTATCTGTCACCACCTATGCCATTTTAAGGGACCAGGGCTTCACTCTGAAATAAGGATTTGGAGGTGAGGAGTCACACGATCTGACATGTTTTAAAAAGACGCCTCTAGCTGCCATGTTGAGACTGATGGGGCAGGGATGGACACAGGACAGCAGTTAGGAGGCTGCTGCAGACACTGGATGGGGCTGGGGTCTGGGCTGTGCTATTGGACTAACACCTACTGTTCCCTCCACTTCTGAGGGGTCCCAGGAATGACACTCCTCCCCAGCTTGGGCCCCTCCCCTTCCACTTGGCTCGGGTCCTGGCCTCTTTCCTAAGACCTCCTCCATCCCACACATGTGGCCCATTACAGCAGACAGCTGTGCCACTGCCGCTCAGCCTGTCAGCAGACACGGCCAGGCGTCTCCTGTGAAGGCCGCATGGCGCCAGTCCTGGGAACACCAGGAAAACTAAGACCCCGCTCTGTGCTGGAGACGGTGGCCCAGGGGTGGTTATGCTGCCGTAGGTGAGACACACTCTGCCAGCACAGGCACAACGGTGTAGAGAGGGAGGGACGCAGGGGTGCTCAGAGGTGCAGCTCTGGGGGTGTCTAAGAGGTACCTAAGCCTCACGATACAAATGAAACTTGTTCTTAACATTCCAGGTGGGAGGGGCTCTGCATCACCCCCGCCCCGCACCAGCTGCCTGTGGCCCTGCCCGGGCCATCTGCTCTGCACGCTCGCCCTCCTGCACGTGAAGCCAGAGTTATGTCCCTCTAGCAGCCTTTGTATCCAGAGAAGAGCTGTCTGATGGAAATACACTGTGTGCAAAGTGTAATTTAAAAATATTTAGTAGCCACATTAAAATTTTAAGTGAATTTTAACTTTAATAATACATTTATTTAACCTAATATATCCAAAATATTATTATTTCAACATGTAATAATATAGAAAGTTACCAATGAGATACTTGAAAAAATTCCTTTTTCACAAAATCCTAAAAGATTTTGTGTATTTTACACTTATAGCACATCTCAATTTAGATGCTAAATTTTTATTGGGAATATGAGGTCTGTATTTAGATTTCATTACATTTACATTGAAAAAGCTGGGTTCACATACCCAAGTTGTATCATACACACTTAAACATTTTCCAGTAACTGAATGGAGTGTCAGTTTTTAAATTTATTTTTACATTAGTTAAAATTAAACAAATCAACAATTCAGGTCCTTGGCCACAAACACAAGCCATACCTCAAGTGCTTGATACCCATGTGTGACTGGTGGCCACAGAGGGCTTCCCTCTTCTGTCTGAGTCCTGGCTCCCCGATGGTCATCCAAATCCACCTGGACCCTGCTGTCCTCCGCTCTGGCCTTCCTCCCTCCCTGCACCCCCATCTCCCAGCTTGCAGCACCTCTGAACCAGCTTCTCTCCTGTCCTCACCCCAGTCACCCGGGACTCACACACCCCTCCCTGCCCCCTCTTTTCACCTGGTGCTCATATCCATGCATAAACATTAGCACACCAGAAAGCCAATTTGCATGCTTATTGCCTGGCTCTAGTCAAATACTTTCAGGATCAGGAGGCATTCTCCTTCCACCAGATGGGGCCAGAGGAAATTGGGCCTTGTCCTCCAGTCCCCTCCCCCGCCCCCCGAGGAGGTGGGGTTACAGGGGCTGCCTGGCTTATGAGACAGGGGGTGTCATCACCACTGGGAAGGAGGGCAGGGAAGATGCCAGTACAGGGGTGGTAATGGGGGTTGGGGGGATACCTGTTGGGATATATGGGGGAGGAGGACTGTTGTATGGTCCATGTATCAGAATGATTTGGTTGTTAAATAAGCACTTTAAGGCACTACTTGATATTTCATACTTTTAAATTTTTATAATTTAAATTCTGGCTGGGTTTTTTCAAGCTTTAGATTGCTGGCTAGAATTGGTTTGCTTTGCCCAATTCCACCTCTGAGGTTTAGCCTCACTCCTTAGGGCCTCCCCTTGCCACCCCCAGCCAGGACACCTGGACTGGGTATGCCCTTCCCAGCCATCCATTTGGGGCAGCCACTGGCTCTGGCCTCCCCTCCCCAGGAGTCAGCCCACCACCCGCTGCTAAGAAAGGCTGAGATAATCCTCCCGGAACTATTTCAAGGATTAGCCCCGCTGCCCTGTGCCCAGCTCCCACACAAGTGGGATTTCAGGGCTGTGGACACTGTTCCCGGAAGGGAGGGCGGCTCCTGTGGTGCAGAGCCAGGCAGAGCAGTGGGCACCAGGCTCCAGGTCTCCTCTCTTGCCCCATGGAGTGCAGTCTCCTCAGCTTCCCATTTCCAAGGCTGCAGAGGCGGCGGGAATTGGGATTGGAACAGAGCTGTAAGGTCCTCAGGTGGGTTATTCTGGGCTCAGAGAGGGGCACTGAAGCTCCCTGCCCCAGCCCTCTGAAATGGAGTCCTTTCTCACCTGGAGGGCCAGATGCTGCCCCAAGAAGGAGGCACTCATGGCTCCATGATGTCCTTCCTGCTCCTGATGCCACTCATTATAGGTAAGTCCCAGCAAATCTTGGGGAGCCCCATTTTGACATCAGAAAGGGATGGCTTCTTCTGAGCCCACTGGCCATGATCCCAAGCTTCTGACACATTCTGGTTCAAGTCCAGCTCCTTTCTAGGAGACCCCCCTTTGAGAGGAAGGAGAATGTAGTGGGTAAGAGTGCTTGTTAAGAGGCTGCCTGTCTGAGGTCTCAACCCCTCAAAGCCTCATTTTTCTCCAACTGTAAAAGGGAACAATAGTGATATTTTCCTCACCAAATGCTTATAAGAATTAAATACTGTATGTGTACCACACATGTTGTTTTACACACAACGAAGCTCTAAACACTTGTTAGGGACTAGGATTGGTGGGCAAAACTGATAAACATAGAAGGTTTTCCACCTCTTCTCCCACAGGGCAGACATAATTGCGCCCTGACATAATTGCAGCTGGTTACATAGGTAAAGCACGTAGCCTGGCACAGAGTAGGGGCTCCGAAAATGGTATTTAGTCTTGTGTCCTGTGGTGTCTAGAGGTTCTACCCACCTCTCTAATCTCGTCCCCACCCCCATGGCCCTTCAGCAACACGAGACTGCTGACGAGTTGCAGGATCTTGTCATATTCCCACTCCACACCCAGCTGGACATTTTCCCACCCCTGCTCATTGCAGCAAGAGCTGGCCAGCTATCCCTTCCGGGTGAAGGCCAGGCTATGTTCCCAGCTGCCCCTGGAGTTAGCTGTGGCCATGTGAGTGAGCTCCAGCCAATGCAGCATGAGCAAGAGTGCCATGTGCTGCCTCCAGGCCGGTGCCATCGAACCTCCCACTTGCGCTTCTGTGCGGTCTTTCCACTTCCAAGGAGTGTGAAGCCCCGAGGCACCCCAGAGTGACGACAGCAGAGCCGTAGATGGGAAGAAGCTGAGTCCCTACTTAAAGTGTCATGGATTTGGTCATTCCATTAGTGAGAAATAAATAAACTTCCATTGTGCTTAGGCATTTATTCCTTCCTTCTGTCCTTTCCCTCTGCTGTTCATTACAGCAGCTAGCTTTCTTTTAATCAAAGCACTTATGCTGTCCCATGTCCCAGGAATGCTTGTACCCCACCCTGCATCACCACGGTAACTCCCACTTACCCTTCAAGCTTCATCTCTGACATCACATCCTCCAGAGAGCCTTCTCTCAGCACCCCAGCCCCTCAGCCAAGGGGTAGGTGTGTCCAGCAGATGCTGTGCAGTTGACTGCCCTCCAGCCATTCTTCCCTTCTTCCTAAGAGAATCCCAATTTTGTTCTGGGTGGTAATGTACCCAGTTAAAAATGCTCATTTCCCAAGACTCCCTTGAAGCTAGAAGCAGTCATGTGGTCCAGTGCTGGCCAGTAAGATGTAAGAGGAAGTAGCTGGGAAGTAGCTCAGTCTTAGGAAAGCTCTTTTAAAAAGGAATAGATTGGGCTCATTTCTGCCTTTTTCCTTTTCCCTCTGTGCTTGCCTTCTGCCTGCCTGGAACCAGATGCAATACCTGGGAATGGGGCACACATATTACAACTGTCAGTATGAAAAGCAAGTGCTCAGGCAGAGTAGAAAGTTCTAAGTTCCTGAAGGCACCATGGAGCCACTGTTCTGCCTACCTCCCTTGTCCTGTAATGTGGAAAATAGAAACTCCCAATGCTTAAGCCCTGTAGTCGGGTTTCTATCTGGCACAACTGAAAGTCAGCTTAACTGATGGAATCCCTCTGCCACGTGCTCCCAAGCACCCTGGCTCCCTGCACTGCTGCTGTCAGCACAGGCTCCATTGGCACGTCTGTTAAGTGTCTGTTTCCCTGACTTGTTGGAAGGCACAGGGCAAGCACTCAATAAAGGCAAGTCGATGGTGACCTGGGAAACTACAACATTTTCCTCACCTGGATCTGAAGAAAGGGACAAGCATCCCTGCAGGACACAGAAAAGGCCAGTGGCCTCCCTGCCCCCAGCTCCTCCTTGGTGCAGCACTGTGATCTCTGAGGTCTTTGCAAACTTTCACTTTCTCTGATTCCACCTCACAATGAATAAATTTCCACACCAAGGAAGATATGGAGGTGTAAGACACAGCCTTGGCCCTCACATCAGGGAAGTCAAGCAAATAGTGCAGAATAATAACTAGTACCTTATACAGCACTTCTTATGCCCAAGCATCATTTTTTTTTATTGAGGTGAAATTCACGTAAAATTGATTATGTTAAGTTGAATAACCAGTGGCACTTAGTACATTCACAATGTTGTCCAACCACTACTACGTAGTTCCAAACCAGTTTCATTGCCAAAAATAAAGTAACAAAGCCTTGTATCCATTAGTCAGCCACTTCCCATTCTCCCCTCCCCTCGGCCTCTGGAAACCACCACCTGCTTTCTGTTCCCATGCATTTGCCTGTTGTGGAAATTTCACATAAATGGAATCATGCGATATGTGGCCTGTGTTTGGCTTCCTACACATAGCATAATGTTTCCGAGGTTCAGCCACATGGTAGCATGTGTCAGTTCTTCAGTCTTTTTTATGACTAAGTAATATTCCACAATTTGTTTCTCTATTGATGTCTGTCAATAGATCCAGGCATCATTTTTAAGAACTTAAAATATATATTTAATCCTTACCACAAAGACAGATGCATTTATTGTCCCTAAATTTATAAAGAGGAAACTGGGGCACGAGCACCATGCCTCAGGTCACATAGCTGTTAAGCAGAACGAGGGTTCCAGCCCTGGCCTCCCTGGTAACCACTGTACCCCACAGCTACTCAGAGAACGCCGCAGAGCACAAGGTGGGGTCATGGCTGTCTGGTGAATCTTCAGAGGCTGCACATTCAGGGGAGGGGCAGTCCTTGGTCTGCAGTCCTCAAGGAGGCTCCCTGGAGGGGTAGAACTATATAAGATCAAACTCATGGCAGGTCAGGATGGTGTGACTCATTCACTCTGAACACAGAGATCTAAGGGTATTTAATAAAACTGGCTTCAGTGGGCAAATGGGTGGATTATTAAAAAAACAACCAAACTGGCTCTGGTGCCAGTAACGATGGCAGCCCAAGGCTCCCACAGGGGAAGCGCCCCATCTTTGCCTCTCCGGCACAGTGCTCCCTGGAAGAGTTCTGCACCTGGGCTTCTTTCAAGTATTAGAGACCTGAGCAAGAGAAGCTGGCTGTATCTTCTGTCTGGCTGCACTATCTGTCTATTTAGAGGATGAGACTTTCCATCCTCCTTTCTCCAGGCATCCTTGGAAGTCTTCCTCCAAAACAAGGCATCTTGGTGAAATTTAATGCTGGAGAAGAATGTGGCTTCCAGGAGAGGAAAATCTGTTCTAAGGACAAAGGCACCTGGCGGGGGTTGGAGGGGTTGGGGGATGGGGAGGGAACAACTTAAACAAAGTCCTCAGTTTTGTTTCTGGTTTTCTTCCTCTAGACAAGGGGCTCAGGATACCCTGCTACACTCTCTTCACACCACCCCGCGGCATTTCTAAAGCCCATGCTCATGGATCATGGGAAATGCAGGAGGCTGGCAGATGCTGGGGAACCTCAGAAAGACTGCCAAGGACCACCCTACACTCTCTCTCCTCCAGGCCCACTCAGACCCCGCAGGCCAGCAGAGGCTGACAGGGCCTTGGCGCCCACACACTAGAACGACACCCAGCTTTTCTTTGTCTAAACTGAGGTCAAGGATTCCCATTGCAGCTTGTGAGACTGAGGTTAAATGTCTTTGCAATTCAGCTCACAGAAAATCTTTAAAATTAAATCTGGGATGAGCCTGTCAGTAGGAGACAAGGTAGAGAACCTTGACAAAGTTGAGAATAAACCAACCGGAGGGTGAACTGGCTGTATGTTCTAGAACATACGGCTGTCTAGCAGTGCTTTTGTGAGAAGACACAGCCAGGCTTGATATGTGATGTGGGGGGCATGTGTGTGCATGTATGTGTGTCTACGTATAAACAAACATACACATTTCTTTTTGTGTTCAAAGAAACTTTACAACGGACTTTGACACCCTTTCTCTACTGCCCTCAAAAGGAGGTGGGCAAGCACTTTTAACCTCCATTTACAAATGGGGCAACTGAGACCTCGTTCAATGTCTTGCCCAAGGTCACACAAAGAACGAGTGGCAGAGCCCCAAGCCTGTGTGTTCGCCTCTATGCCATGCGGCTTCTCCTGGGCATGGCTGGGCCTTGTGCCTGGGACATTTCCTCTTCTCTGGTGTGTCTTGGGTACCTTATGCAACTCAGATATTGCTCAGGTGAGGTGAGGAGAAAATGTGTTTACAGCTTGTATTAATCAAAACAAAAGTACCATAGACCAGATGGCTTAAACAACAAAATTTTTTTCTTATAGTTCTGGAGGCTGGGAAGTCCAAGACCAAGGTGGCAGCTGATTGGGTGAGAGAGCTCTCTTCCCAGTTTGCTGACAGCCACCTTCCCTCTGTGTCTCAGATGGTGGGGGGAGAAGGAGAGAGAGGGAGGGAGAGAGAGATCTTTTCTTAGTAAACACATCACAAGGGCTCTACCCTCATGACCTCTTCTAACCCTAATTATCTAAAAAAGGCTCATCTCCGAAAACCATCACATTGGCGGCCAGGGTGTTCACACACGAATTCTGGGAAGACACAAACGTGGAAGCCCATCTCTTCTTCACCCCTGCTGGGGACCGTATGCTGCAGCCATCCAGACAGTGAAATGTTCCTGTTGCAACTCCACTTGACTCCTCACAGGAGAGGGCCGGCAAGAGGACAAAACAGGGAGAGTGGGAGAGCATTAGGGAGAGAGGGTTGCCAGAGTCAGCAAGTAAAAAATACAACGCCTAGTTAATTCTAATTTTTAGATAGACAACGAGTAACTTTTTACCATAAGTATGTCTCCATGTTTAGTTTGGGACATACTTACTCTAAAAAATTATTCGTTGTTTACTTGAAATTCAAATTAACTGAGCATCCTGTATTTTCACCTGGCAACCCTAAAACTGTAGGGCCAAAAAACTCCTGAGGCAAGCCAATGATTTCTTCCAGGAGGGTCTATTGCTGGATCACTTGACTGCTTCCTTTACCTATTTAACTTTCTTTAGGCTCTTTTTTCTTTCTTTTTATCAGCTTTTTATTAGCTTTTTTTTATTGTGATGAAATATACATAACCTGAAATTTGTCATTTTAACCGTTTTTAAGCGTCCAGTTTGGTGGCATTAAGTGCACTCACGCCACCCGTCGCAGCCATCCGCTCTGCAGCACCGGCTGCGCAGCGAGACCGCGCTCCAGAGCACGCGCCGGAGCGGTGGCTAGGGCCGGCCCAGCCGAGGTCGCGAGGGGCGGGGTCGTGTGAGGAGGGCCCGCGGCGCTGAGGACGCGGCGGGGCCGGCCTCGTGCTCGGAAGACACGGGATCGGCGCCGCGGGACGTCGGCAGCTCGGAGCGCGAGCGGGTCCCGCGCCAGACGGCGACGCGGCCAGGCCCGGAGCACTCCCGGGAGGGTGGCCTGGTGGAGGTCGGCGCTAGGACCCGGCGGCGCGGGCGGAGCGGCAGCCGGGCGGTGGGAGCGTCCGTGCGTGCGCGCTCGGGGGCGGGAGCGTGCACGCGCGTGCGCTCAGGGCGGGGCGGCGAGGACCGGGAGGCGCGGGCGCGAGGGCTGCGACGGGGGGCACGCCCCGCCGGGAAGACGTGAGTCCGCCCTGCCCCGACCTCAGACCGGCGTGCTGGCGGCCCGGGCTCTTCAGAAGCGCCGCGCCGCGCCGCGTTAGGAAGGAGCCTGCGGGGCTTTTACTAAGGTCGCTCCGTCCAACAGAACTGTCAGGCGCTACACGATAAATATATAATTTTTGTTTGTCAATTAAAGGAAAGAAAAGCACCATTATTAAAGAATATTTGTTTTTATGGAACGCATTAAAAATTAACAAAAATGATGAGCAGGAAATATCAAAAACCTAGAATGAATTGCAGTCATGGAACTGAGGAGTTAGGTTTCTAATTATAAAACTCCCTACTAGGAGACTACTTTTGATACATTTTTCAACTTTTTTTCCAACTAAATCTCTCATGTCCTGTGTCTTCTCCAGTATTTATTGCCTTTCCACTAAATAAGAGGTTATCCATCATCTATTTAGGTGAGCACCACAGGCTTTTAAAAAGATAATTGTTAATTAACCTCTTTGTGCCTGGATTTTCTCAGTGGTAAAAATAGATCGTAATACATAACTCCAAAGTTTGTTGTGAAGATAAACAACTGAGATGATGTATACTAAAGTCACGGAAGTGTTTGACGCACAGGAGGGGCTCCGTGCTATAGCCCCTTGTTCTTCCCTTAATGTCAAAGACAGCTAGTCTCGGTTTACATGAGAACAGATTACCAAGATAAGGGTTCTTATAATTAGTAGTACTAACAAAATTTTTGGACTCTTAAAATTTGCATTTTTAATGTATAAAAACAATAGAATGTGCTGATAAATAACAAAAGCTCTGAATTCAGACAACCTAGGTTCAAGTCTGGGCTTTATCATAAGCTAGTGTTTTCATGTTGAACAAAATGTTATTTGGTCTTTCCAACTCTGTTTCCTTGTCTAAAATCAGGGATAATGATAAATTCACTGATATATTAAGAATTAAATGAGATAATTCTTAAGGAGTTAGAATGATTGTAACATATATAGATATTATTCACTAATATTAGTAGTAATTATAAGTAATTCATATTATTGGCTAAGAGTAGTAGTATTGTACCATAAGAAAATACTATCTGCAGAAAGAAGGAAAATAAAGACTATCTTCAGGATAATCATTTAGGAGCTACCAGATTTAAAGAGGAAAGGGCGATAAATTGATAATGTTATGATTAGTTTTGATTAGCATCAATTTCAGGATGTCACCTGCCTGAGAAGAGAACAGAGACGTATTTCTTTAGAATCACAGGACACTCATTGTAAAAAAGAAAGAAAGAAAGAAAAGTAAAAAGAAATAGTTGAAATGAATAATATATCTTATTTAATTCAATGTATCCAAAATATAGTTATTTCACATGCAATCAATATAAAGTTTTAAAGACATATTCTTTTTTCCTATTAAGTTTTTGGAATTCGGTGGGTATCTCACACTTACTGGCACATTTCAATTCGGACTGGCAGCATCTTGAGTGCTCAGTAGCCGCATGAGGCTGGTGGCTGTCATATTAGACAGCACAGGTCTAAGGATTTCATTCCTGGCTTAAGTCCAAACTCCTAGCCTTGATATTCAGTGTTTTTCACAAACTGGCCTCTTTTTATCATTTTTTTTCTTAATACTTTCCCAAGGATAATCGTACCCTCACACCGAAGACTTCTTGCCATTCCCTTACACACCTTTCTTCAAGCTGTTCCTTTTACCTGAAATGCTCTCCTTGCACCCTCTCCCTGGGCCTGGTAGAGAGGTTCAGATTCTGCTAAGAGGCTTTTCCTGCCTCCCCCAACTGCAGAAGGGATTTATTACTCCTCAGCGCTGCACTGATGGCTGGATTAGAGTGCCTGTCATATGAGCTTCATTGATTTTGAGGTATATCCCTGGCTAGTATTATATGATGTCTTACTCATCTTTGCTGTGATCATGGCCTGTGCCTAATAGATGATCAGAAGATGTTTGCATACAGAATGAGTAAGCCACTAATCAGCTGTATTCAGTCTCTTAATTCTTGAACGGACTTGCTACTTGCTTGTTTTGGAGATTTGTGCCTGTATTACCCTCTCCCACATGCATGCACACAAATACACACACTCAGCGTAACTAACAAAGAATTCATCTCCAGATGGGCACAGAAAGTATCTTCTGTCTTTTCCCGCCTCCCCATCTTACAGCTGGGAGGACTGAGGCACAGAACTAACTATAGCCAGCAGATTTGCATAAGGACGAGTACAAAGGAGGGCAGGGGGAAGAAAATTCCTGAAAGGCATGTGTTGGTCTCAGAGGGTCAGGTTCCTCAGATGGCTGGGGACCAGCTGGCCACGCTTTGGTTATTTGAGAGGAGAGAAGAGAAGTGGGGAGGGGAGGAATAACTCCTGGGCCTCATGAGCATTCAGGCAGCTCAGGTCTGGGCAGCCAAGGCTGGCCCTCCTGGAGGTGTGAGTGCAAAGGAGGAACTCACTGCTGGAGCAGAATGGGCATCTCAGATCATGAAAAGTGCTATCCCGAGGAGGGTGGGATAGAATTAGGTGGGTAGAAGGAAGAGCTGGGAAGCCAGAGGAGGAAAACAAGGCAGCTCCAGCTCGGTGAATATGTTTGTGAGATATATTACGTATGATATATCTGTTATTATTGGGAAGAACCACTTAGCAGTGCCAGTTCTCAGTCTGAAGAATAGAAAATGGAAAGAATCAGAGATTCAGAGAGGGCAAGCAACTTACGCAGGGTCACATAGCACTTTAAGCCTAAATGAAACCTTCTGGGCCCTTCCTGTCACACTTAACCCAGCCCTACCCATAGTTCCATTGCAACCAAGGGCCCTGTATGGCGCCTAGGAGAGCAGGTCTGAGGCACAGTGTCAGGCCTGATTAATGTCTTCCTCACCGTCTTCCAGTGAGGAGCTCTGATTAGGCCTATTTATAGGGGCCTGGTGTCTTAATATTCTGCCTGGCATGTCTCTTGCCAATCAAATCAGTGCTGTCTGCAGTGTGATTGCTGCTGTAGTGGCACCAGGGAGAAGAGTTAATTAAACCCAATATAAATAGACTCTGCCCTCACCTTGCAATTCTAGTGTTTTTCCTTCCTGTCCTCTGCGCCCTCCCCCCTAGATACCTTCTTCCTCCTGGCCCCCTTAGCTCTAGCCTGGGCGAGCAGAGCCTGCACACTCCCACATCTAGATCGCTGGCCATGGCCTGGCCTATCTCAGGAACCGGCCCCGAGTTCCTCAGGGGTTCAAGTGGGAAGAACCCAAGTCTGCACATTTCCTGTGCTTTTCCAGATCTGGGAACCGTTTGGCAGTTGGTTCAAGCAGTTCCCTCTCCCCCCACCCTCCGTCCCTTTGCTTCCAGCCTGTTTTATTCTGAGCCAGGGTTTCTTTCCTGTTTATCCAAGTGTGGGGTCTCAGTGTGAACTGAGATCATGTATGGGAAGGGTGCCTGGCAGGTACCACGCACCTTATAGGGAGTCAGGAAACGTTGCCTTTTCTCTGAGCTCCTCTGTTGCCCCTACCAACCCCCCAGTCCCTAGTCCTTCCTCTCCCTCCCTCATTCACTCAACAAGCATCCCTCCTCTTGTGAGCTCCTGGTCCCCACCAGATGCTCTCTCCCTTGCGCAGGTGGTTGGGATGAGGGCTGTGCCGTCCCTCGACACCACCTTGTCCTGTGCTGGGTGGGTGGGGTAAGCGAGGGGTGGTCTTGATGCTCCAGTTCCCGCACACAAGCACCGTTACTCTTGTGAAGACCCAGCACTGCTTAGCAGGTCAGACCTACTCAATGCGCCTCATCCAGCCAGACCTGAAGCGGGAGGAGGCCATTGTGCAGGTGGTGGGTTCCTGCAGTACCCTCAGAAGGTCTCCGCAGACATCTTCAGCAGGTGGGTGCTGATTGGAGGGCTACCCCCCCATCCCAGCTGTCTTCGCTCCAGTCCCAGGAACACACCCTCTAGGAGCAGCCCCTTTGTGGATTCTTAGTCCCGAGGGTACCCAGCTGGCTTCCCTGTGCTGGAGGGGTCCAAGGCAGGAGTCCAGTGCAGTAGCTTTTTCTCCTCAGGGCTGGAGAGCCCACTATGCTGGCCCCCTCCGCCTCCTGGCTTCCTGTGTGTCCCGAGGGCCTGAGTGGGGGCTGTGCTCTCCCACTGGGGGTCTTATTCCTTCACTTATTCCTATAGCCAAATATTTACTCAGCCCTGCTGTGTGCAAGGCACTGTGCTAATCTCTGCAGATACAGCAGTGAATAAGGCAGCATCCCTGTCCAACTAGAGTACATACCCTGGCAGGAGAGGCAAACTTAAATAACCCATTGCATGATTATTTAAGTACAATTGTGATAAGTCCCATTTATAATATTTTTGTGATTACTAATATTTATGTAGCATGCACCACCATTGCTCTGAGTGCATGTCCTCGTTTAACCCTTGCTATGTGGCACGAGATCTTGTTGTTAACCCCATTTTATAGATGAGGAAACTGAGGCACAGAAGGCTAAGTCTCTTAGCCAAGCAGCAGAGCCAGGGTTCAGACCCAGGGGTTGTGGCCCAGATGATGTGGGGGTGTTACCATCTCTGTGGAGGGACATGAGGTGCCACGAGACTTGTGACAGGGGCCTGGCTTGGTCTGGAGGGATTGGGGGAGGTGTATGTGAGAAATAACGTTTATGGAGAAATCCAAGGGTTGAGTGGGTAGGTCGGAAAGAACATTCCAGAAAGAAAGAAGGACATGAGCTAACTCCCTGAGGTGGGAAGACTTGAGAGAAGGCCAGTGTGTGTTGGCGTACCTGAGCTGGAGAGCTGCGGCATCTGTGTCTCCGGCATTGACCTGGTGAAGTCATTTAACAGGACGGAGCGGGTGCTGTTTGCTGTTTCTGTGCAGAGTCCCAGGCTGCATTTGGTGAGCAGGTCCTGTCCGTCTGGCCAGAAGCGCCCGAAATGCAGCTCGGTGTCCTTCCTGGGCACCCACCCCGTGCCTTACACAGGGCCTTTCCTCCCATCCAGTGTGAAGCATTTTGATGCAGGGTCTAGGTCACCCCCCAGCCCTACCCCAGTAGGACCCCATACCTGGAGTTCACTCCTCCCTCAGCCTATCTCCTCATCCTGCACCAGTTGGAAGTCCCCCTCTCTTGGAAGCCCTTCCCACTGCACGTGGGGGTCACTGCCTCCAGTTGGACTTGGTGCCTCTAGACTCTTCTGCTTCTTCCCTGCCCACTGACACCCTGGCCGGCCCACACCTGTCCAGAATGACCCCGTAACCAAGGGGAAGTGCACTGAGTGGCCCAGGGCTCACTCTGGAGCAGAACCCCCCAGCTCAGATCTGGCTTGGGCAAGTCACTTAACTCCCCTAAGCCTCAATGCTCTCATCTGTAACATTGTGATAATAATGGTATGTTCCTCTTTGGCTTGTGGTAAAGATTAAGTGAATTAAAACATGCAGAGGAATTAAGCAGAGCCTGCCCCTCGTGAGCTTTCAGGAAATGTCAGTTCTTCTCTATTGGTGTCATCTCTGCCCATTGGCTGCCCACGGTGGCCATTCAATAATCAGGAAATGTTAGATGACCTCTCTGTGCTTATTTTTGTGCTAAATGTGCAAAGGGACACCTAAGCAAGAGAACACAGCAGCCCCAGGTGACAGCCACCCCATGCCCAGGGCTTAGAATAGGTGCCAAGGCCATTTCCTTGGAATTTGCTGTGTGTCCTCACCAGGGTGGGCTGCACACTCACCCTTCTCTAAGGGGAGTGGTGGATATCAGCACACTTTATGCCCCCCATCCTGGTATTTGGCACCTTGTAGACAGTGCCCTCGGATGGGCTGAGGAGAGGGCAAGAGGGCCACCTCCCAAGGCGGGGTGTGGTGAGTCAACTGAGTGTGGCTATGGGCCCTGCAAGTGTACAGCACAGCCCCAGGAAGGGGCCTGGACTTGAGTCCAGCTCACTCACAGCTGGGATCCAGGTCCCCTCGTTGATCTGCCACCATGTGCTGGAGTCATGTTGGACCCCGAGGGGTCCCAATGGTGAGCGTAGCATGGTGCCCTCCAGGAACTTGGCATCTGCTGTGGGAACGTGCAGGGCTGGGTGCATTCTGATGCAGCACGAACTGCCTGGGTTTTCAGGGGTGGAGAAGGAGAGTAATAAGTGAGAACTGGGCACACTTGCCAGGCAGAATGCCCCAAACCAGGTGAAGCAGAAAGTAACCAATCAGCAGAGCAGGCTTTGGAGTTGAGCAGCTTAAATGATGCCATCAGGACCCAGGTTTGCTGTTGCTTCACTTCAGCGTGCTGCTTCTGGGTTGGCTCCATTCCCAGGCAGTCCTTGCTCTTGCAGTGTCAATGTGACAACCAGTAGGGCCAGAGCTCATGCATGCAGGGTCAGGTCTCACAGGAAAGAATGGTCCCACTGGGTCAGCATTTCCTCCAGAGTCACACTCACCCTATTTGGCCTGGCCTGGTTCTCATGACTATCCAGAATGAACTGCTGGGGCCGGGGGATGGGACACCCTGATTGGCTTAAACTTGGGTCAGGGCGTCAGCCTTGAACCCCAGGTGCAGCTCCCCCGAAGCACAAGGACTGAGCCTATGGGAAAGATGGGTTCCCCAGAGGAAATGGGGGCCGCCACCTGAGTGAGGAGGCAGGAGGGGCTGGAGAGGAGACCCGTGCGCCTGTCCCACAGGCACTGGGGGGCCTAGAGGGGACAGGGCTGGGGAGGTGGGTGTGCAGCTCATCTGGCGTGGGCTGTAAGTGGGGCCACGGCTGGGAGAAAGGCCTGGATGTTGCCTGGAGCAGGGCGTGTCACGGGCTGCGGGGGGCGGCTGGCCTGAGCGGGGCTGCTTCGGCATGGGGAGCACAGACGCCGCCTGTCCCTCACATGTGGCTCCTTCACTGCAGAACAGGGTGTCAACAGCAGACCTTGGTGTGCCTGTGGGCCTTGCTTCCCTCTGGTTTTGTGCCCCTGCATTCCTCTGCGTCCTCCACAGTGCTGCGGGAGTGCTCCAGGGCAGGGGAGGGTATCGTGGCCATGAATGAAAAGTTGGGATAAGTTGAGGGCCTGGGGACTCCCTGTAACAGGGCATGACTTGGAACTTGACTCAGGGGTCTTAGGGAGCCCTGGTAGGTCCGGTCCTTGTGCAGGGAGATCATGGGACAGAGTTCTGGGAGGGCTCATCAGGCAGATGTCACAGCATGTGCAAGGAGGGGACAGGGAGTTGTAGGGCCCCATGAAGCTATCATTATAGTCTGGACGTGAAAGGGATGAGGCTGCTGTCCAGGGGCTGTGTAGGTGGGCAGGGCTGGATGAGGCATTGCAAAGGACACAGTGACAGGATATGGTGACAGATTGGGGACAGGGATGGAGGAGAGGAGGAGTTAGTGATGGAGGTGGGGTGGAGAGGCCAACACCCATCTCATCCCTGTTCCCCCACCCTGCAGCAGTTGACAAACACGTGGGCTTTCCACTCTTCATGGGCTTTTGCGGTGGGATGTGAGCAGCTTAGATTCTTTCCCTCACACATGCACCTCCTGCTTGGAAGCTGCTTCCAAACAGGAGACAGGTGGGAGGAGCAGAGACACTCTACCTCCACGGCCCACCACAGGCCCGGCCCCGCCTCTGGAGCCTGTGCCCAGCAGTCCAGGAGGTGAGCTCCTGGGCAAATTAGCATTCCAGGCTAGCGCTCCTTCCTTCTGCCCTGCCTCTGCGGTAGCAGGGAGCCCTGCGGAGACTGGCAAGCAGGACAAGTGCCTCCCCAGCTCTCTCAGTCATTCCTGCCCCCGACCTCCTCCTGCCTCGCAGATCCCAGACTCTCCATTTGCCCTGTCTTCACCTGGGAGAAGCCAGGTCCCAAAATACCTGCCCAGAGATGTCACCTGCTCCCCGTGACAAGGATGACAAAGCAGGAGGGGGTGGGTGGCACAGGAAAGAAGAGCTGACCAGCTCTTGCAACTTCGAGTTGGGATGCTGCCATCTGCTGCCCTGGCAGCCCCCAGCCCACACACTTTACCGGAGAAGCAGTCCTCACTCCTTCCTTCATCCCTCTTGCTCCCTTCCCACTGCTGCCTGGCACCTGGTGGCCCTGAGGGCACCTAGGACTCAGTCAGCTGCTGTGTCATCAGCGCAGATCGCTCTTAATCATCCCCAAGGGTGGAGAAGATAAAGGTGAAGATAAGAGCCCAGGTTCAGGGTTTGCGTCACCAGGGTTATGACAGGGTGAGGGGAGAAAATCTGGGTCAGCAGTGGGTGCTCTCTCCTCCCCAGAAGTCTCTAGGGACTGGCACGCTGATTGTGATGGGCCAGTGGCATCCCTGTAGGGGCTGAAGCCTGCCTGGCTTCGTAGGAAATGTTCCTGTAGGGAATGGGGTGGTCTTTGGAGATGGTGGGGCAGGGAGCCCATCCCTCTGCCATGCTGGGAGGAGAGTGGTCCCTTCCAGCCTCCTTGAAAGCCTCACACTGTAGCAGAGGAGCTGCTTGCCCTTGCACAGATGCTCCGCTCTCCACGCGTTCTCTTGCAGAGTGCCCGTCTCCTCTGCCTGGAACGTCTTCTGCACGTCTGCTCAAGACTGCCTCTCCCATGCAACCTCCCCAACCAGCCCTCATCCACCCATGCAGAGGTTTGGGTTTTCTCTGAGTGCGTGTAGCCCTGCATACCTCCCAGTCTCATGGGCAATCATAGAAAACATTAACTGAGCCCTGAGGCCGTGTAGCTGAACCAGGAGCCCTGCACAGAGTCCATTCATTGGAACCTCCACAGAAGTTCCACAAAATAGAAGTTACCATCCCATTTTTCAGCCAAAGAAGCTGAGGTATGCATAGACCAATTGGTGATTCGCCCAAGGTCGCACCGTTACGAATTAGATGTGAGGCCCAGGTCCGAGGGACACTAGGGTTATTGATGTTCAGTTCTTAGCTCCCTGGGAGGCCTCAATCACTTTGAGGGCAGGTGTGTGTTGTTTGGTTCATCTCTGGCCCCACAGCCCTGTGCTGTGCTTTACAAATTGAACACACTCAAGTTTTTTGTTGAACAGTAAGGGAAGGAAAGGAAGCAAGAGAGGGATGCTTGGAAACCAGGGCAGGCAGGGGATGGACCAGTGGTGAAGCCCAAGCTCTGAGCAGACAGAGCGAGCTGGCTCTCTCTCCTGCATCTAGGCAAATTGCCCCCATGGTGGACATTGTTCATCAACGTCCCAGCCCCGAAGTAGCTGCGGCCCTTCCTCCCACAGCCTCCCAACAGCCACCACCAGTCCGTTGAGATGGCAAACACACTGAAAGCTCTTTCTCCTTCTCGGCCTGTCCTCTCTCTTGGCATCGTGGTGTGTGCGGGTAAGAGAGACGGGGGCTTTGTCCACAAGCAAACCATCACTTAGTCCCCAAGGGGCTGGGATACAGGCAGAATCACTCCTGCCCTCCCCTGTCCTAGGTGGGCCTTTCCCTTGGAGCCTCCCAGACAGGTGGTGTCCACTGGGAATCTGATTGCTTTGACAAGCTATGTGCTGTTCTTGCGAACATTTTCCTTATGAGAACAGAGGTCTGACTTCTTGTAACTCCACCCACTGACTGGTCCTACTGCAGCCCTGGGGCTGGCAAGGAATGGGTCCTAGTCGCTTTTCTACCTAACAGTTCTTCTGATATTTGAAGGGAGTTATCAAATTTGCAGAGTCATCTTCTCTTTAGCTAGAACATCCTTCAGTTGTCTTCATATGATGTGGATTTCTCATTCGTCACTATCCTCATCACCCTCCTTTGGGCATTCGGTCGTTTGTCACTTCCTGTTCAGCTGGATTTGTTGCATGTCAGGCACTGTCCTGGGCACTAGAGACGCAGAGTGATGGGACAGATTCTGTAGTCTGCAGGTGAGTTCACAGTCCTCTTGCAGTGTGGACCCAGGGTAAGGGAACACAGTGTGGCGAGACTGGTGCCTGGAAGGACTGGTGCTCAGGGCTCCCGTGTGCCTCCAGGAGAGCGTGTCCCAGTTTACTGGCGGGGAGAAGGAGGGAAGCTGTGAGCCCCGAGCACTCATGTCCTTTGCAAGCTGCTTCACAGGCTTTTAGCCCCTCCTGAGCTTATCCTTAACTGGAATTCCAGGTCTGTCTTCACCTGAACTGCTGCTGAGCCTTCTGTATCTGTGCACTTGCTTGTTTGAACCTCAAGAAGCTTCACATTCATTCCTTGGGAATTCTGTCTTGTAGGTTGCATCCCTCCTGGTTTTCGGCATTATTGGACTGTCGGTTCTGTCGTGCGGGCCATTGGGCCTTCCCCCATCTGACACACCCAGCTTCCTAGTCAGGCACCAAATGAACTGGGGGGCCCTGCCAGTGCCCTCCACGAGGCTGGGTCAGACCCCTCTTTAGCAGCGCTAAAGTCCCCTACAGTCTGTGGGGACTGTGGTCCGTCCAGTCTGGCTTTTCCTATATGTACTTGCCTCCAGCCCCATAGCTCCATTTTCACGGGATTGTGTGAGGAGCCATCAAAATCCTGCTGACTCAAGGTGCTGACACATGAGTCTAATAACCCTGCCAAAAAACAAAAACAAAAACAAAAAGAGATGTTATGAATTGAGCACAGTGCTGGCACCTGGGGCTCACCTCCTCCTTCTCTACGTGCTTACAGACCTTCTATTTAATGATGCATTTCAGAAATTTGCCAGGGCTCATTGTTGAGCTTGATGTTTGCCACTTTGAGCAATAGGCCCTTCTCTGCTTGATGTCAGCTCCAGAACAGAGCAGCCTCTGTCCGTCTCTCGTCCCAGCATCCCCACTTCCCTGTGGACCTCGAGTTGAGTGCCTCTGTGACCAGGGAAGGTCACTTCAGTGCCCAGGGTTAGAATGTGGCTGCCTGGGAACTGGAGTGCATTGAAACAGCTTGAGCTTGAGTACCCCTGGCAGCAGATGAGTCTTCTCTCCCCGTGGGGGCAATGGCCTGCACTCTGCTTCCTCTTGAGGGAAGGACGTGGTGCCCCCCTTCCCTGCCAGCATAGCTGCAGGAAAACCAAGCTGCCATGGGGGCTGCTTGTACTCTAGCCACCACGCCCACACATGAGGGGCCAGGAGAAATCAGGGTGTGGAGACTCCTGAATTGTGAAATTGGCTGGTCAGGTGGGTTTTCTGTGTGTCAAGACCTTCCGGAGTTGGTGGGATGGTTTGGCAGGTCAGACCAGATTCCTGACTGTGATTTCAACCCTTCGGGAGATCCCAGTGGTCCCTGGACCCAGAGTCTCACCCTGGAGTCGGGGGTGCCCCTTGGCCACCCTGCCTTACCCTCCACCTTTCCCTGTGAACTGCCCTCATGCGTCTGCCCCCCTTCCTCATGCCTCTCGTGTGCTCGTTCTTGCAAGCGAGTGCTGAGGGATGACCACCCTGGCTGTGGAGTGTGGCTGTTTTGGGCAAGGACTCAGGTTCTCAGGGGTAGGGGAGCTACAGAGAGATCGGGAGGAGGAAAGGGTTACACCTGTGAGTCGGAGTTCACTTGCTGTGGCTGAACAACATGGACAAGCACAAGTGGGGCAGTATACCTTTAAGCATAAGGCCCCCAGGCCTCAGTCATTCCTCAGTCTCCAGTGAGCCCCCACCACATGTCGGGCACCGTGCCAGGCTCTGGGAATGCAGCAGGGAACAAAACCCAGCCCTGGCCCCTGGACTGGAGCACACACAGGCAAGAGATGTGTCGTGTCCAGTGGCACCATGGAGAAAAGCACAGCAGGTGTGGGGCTTGGGAAGTGATAGGTGCATCTCCAGATTTTGGGTCAGAAGGGCCTCCATGAGAAGGGGACTCGGTGACAGGCAGGAGCCAGCTGTGTGGATGTCTGTGCCATGGCGTTCCATCAGATGCAGAGGCCCTGAGATGACAGTGATGGCATGGGCAGGAAATAGCAGGTGGCTGGTGTTGTAGAGCCCACCCTGATCTGGGGAGAGTGGGACAGGTGCACAGCCAGACCACAGAGAGCCTGTGTGCCATTCATGATGTGCAGGGCATGTCCTCGTCCACAGGGCTAGGGTCTGAACTCATGTGACAGCATCTAGGTCCAGCCCTGCCAGTCTCAGCCTCACTGAACTCCAGGTGCTTCCTCTGCAGAGGCCAGGCTTGCCATTTCACATGGTAGTGAGGGTGCGTGTTCACAGCTGTGCATGCACAAGTGAGCAACTGTGATTCTGTGTGCCCCATGGCTGATGGCAGGCACAGGTGCCAGCTTGGGGCCAGAGTGGTTGCCCATCCCCTCAGAGAGCTCCAAGGACTCCGTACAGTTAACTCCAGATCCTCCAGCTCAGATCTTCCCTGTATAGTTCACCTGGGCAGCACTGATCAGCTCTGACAAGCAGGTGGCACTGATTTACAAGCCCTTGGCCAAGGCCCTGTCTTGGCAGGTCTGTTTTCAGAAGGAGAGGTGCGCCGTGGCTGCAGGGGTCAGGAGCAGCCCCAGCCTCTGGATCTCCTCTGTGGCAGGATCTCCCAGCAAGGAGAGCTGAGGCAGAGCCAGGTGCAGGCTATCAGGGAGAGGGTCTCCTTGGCCCAGGCCAAAATTGAGATCAAAGGCAGCAAGAAGCTACCGAGGCAGCACACATGGCCCTGTGTCTGTGGCTGGTGGGCAGGGCCTCCATCTCCTGTGTCTGAGGTTGCCCACGTCTCTGCCCCTGCTGTCCAACCAGGCCTCGGGTTTCCTCCTGCCCAGGGCCCCAGCTCCAGCCCCACCAGCCGCCCAACCCTCTGCTGTCTAGAGCCTCTCGGTCCCCTCAGGCTGCCCCTGTGACCACAGGTGTTCTCCAGCGCCCAGTGCCCAGCTGCAGGGTGCCTGCAGGAACACGGCTCTATCTTCACGGGTGCCCAGGACCACAGGATCCGGAGCCAGGACCCTGACAGGATGAGTGGGCCCTGCAGGTCCGACTGCCACCACACACTGGGGGGCCTGCTGCTGGAAGGGGCTCGGGGCCCACCTTGGAGCTCTGGCCCCCAAGATGATACTGACTGGGAGGGGGTGGGGTCGATTTAGCTGGCACTGATGTCCCCACCCGTGTCGTCTCCAGCCCTCCCCTAGGGCTTTCGCAGTGCTTTCCCAGAGCCTGAGGACGTGCCGGGGAGGGGCACCATGGTTTTCCCAGCAATGTCAGCTTGTCAGCTCCTTGCTGCTCCTCAACACCACTGAGAACCTGTGGCCAGACAGCGCTGCAGGGCCTGGCGGGGCTTAGGCGGAGCCCGGGGCGGCAGACTCCAGCAGCAGGAGCATGGGGCTGGGAGCCAGTGGCTGGCGGTGGGTTTGGCACAGGAGGCCTGGGAATCCCAGCACACAATGTGCCTGCGGGGAAGTGGGAGACAGGTGTGGAGGGGAACCTGCTCCATGTCCTTGTCCATCAGCAAGAGAGAGCAGCTGGAGCAGCAGGTGGGGAGGGCGGCTGGGAGGAAGGGGTCTGCCAGGACTTTTCTCCAGGCGAGGGCTCCATCCAGCTCCAAGGGGTGCACATGAGGCCCTGATGGCTCCCCTGCAGGTCCCTATCACCATTCACACTCCTCCACCTAACCCTGCAGGTCCCAGAGAACCACTTCTACCTGCCAGACCTGGGCCGGGTGCATGAGATCGATATATGGCCCACCTGCCCAGCATCTCTGATGGCCTCACCTCCAGCACCAACCAGGGCCTGGACCTCGCCCCTCTGTCCCAGGCCCCATTCCATCATTGCCACCTTCCACGCAGAGGTAGCTGAGCCTTTCAAGCCAGGTGGGTTGGGCGCTAGGATGGAGCTGGGCTAGGGAGCTCCCTGCTCTGCTGCCTTCTTCCCTGCACCTCTTTCTCACACTCCCATTTCAGACCTAGAAGATGGGGTGCTAACCGCATCCCCACTGCCCCCACCTCTACCACCCTGCCACTGCCTCCCCAGCTCCTGTGGTGCTGGTCAGCACCCTCCTCCGACTCCAGACCACAGCCCCTGCAGGCCAAGGCACCAGCAGATGGGGACAGTGCGGGATTGGGGCTTTTTTTGAGGGTACCTCTGCGTGTCAAATTTCTGGATTCCTGTAGGATCTTCTGCAGGTTTGTTAAATGGTCATAAATCCTAGATTTTCAGAATAGTTCTCATTTCAAATATCTTGTTCTGCTGGGTATGTAAAATAGTGGTTTTCAAGCTTTCTGTAGAGCTCTGCAGTTCTGACCTCCAGGGTGGTGGGAGCTGGACCAGTGGGGCTCTGGATCCTCCATCCCCAGTGAAACCAATGGAAGAAAAGGGTCTACTAAAACAATGAAAAACTATAGCAACAAAATATTCAGTGTTCCTGAAATGACAAAATTTGAGTGTCACTGTTATATCTCCAGCATCTAGCAACAGCACAGAAGCCCTTTGTGGGCTCATTGTCCAGCTGAGACACTGTCAGCACGTGGGTAACTCACAGGCCCCTCTGCAGGGTGGCACCCGGTCATGATGGGGGGAGGGACAGGCAGTGCCTGCACACAGACTCCCAAGCTCGGGTGGCAGAAGTCCAGGCCCCATGCAGTCTCCGGAGGCCCTGCTGCACCACCACTTCCTTTCACCTGGGCATCTCGTCCCGGCCAGGCTCTTGAGGTGAAGCCCCTGGACACTTGCAAGTTTCACCCTGAGGCCGTCCCACAGCCCAGCCCCGCCTGAGCAGCCCTTCCTTCCCTCTCAGCCCCAGTCCAGGGAGCTCCCAAGGAGGTGGCCGAGCCCTCCAGTGGCTAGGCCACTCTGCTGGAGTGCGTCTGCCAAGCTGGGGGCAGCGCCCAGGAGCGCAGCAGGAGGACAGAAGGAGCAGGAACAAGGTGAAGGGATCTGTGGCCACTGCAGTAGGAGTCTCCAAGCAAAACACCACCTCGCCTCCACACCACCAGGGTGGGTCAGGGTGCTCTCTGCCCACCCCTCGTTGGGGCTTGCACCCCAGCCGCCCGCCTCCTGCTGCCTCTCCGGCGCTTGTTAGAAGGAGCCCCACCTGGGCCTTGGGCTCCTTCCTGGTTTGGGACCTGCTTAGCGGAGCTTTCTTCTCCAAGCTCAGCCAGAAGCAGCGGTGTCAGAGAGTTGTCCAAGGAAATGGTCACAGACCTGAGATATTTTGAGAGACAGAGGGCCTGAGCCTCTGTCGTGAAGCCCAAACACTGGCGTCATACAGTGCCTAGACCCTGGCAGCCCAAAGTCCTGCTTCTGACGTGTGCAGTAGGGCTGCCCACATGGCCTGTCTCACAGGGTGGCTGTGAGAGTGCTCCTCAAACGTCACCATTGTCTTGTTGGTGCCCAGTTCTGGGTCCAGGGACAGACTGACGCTCCAAGAGCTTGTGGTGAACATGGTGGCTGTGGAGTACTGGGGAGTGTCTCGGGTGGGGACGCATGTGCCACTGAGCCCCTACCTGTGGCTTCTGTGTTGCAGTGAGAGCCACAGGCCAAGGTGGGGACCTGATCTGGGATCTTTAACAAGCTGCCTTCCCTGGGCCTTGGGCTATTGTGCATCTTGCACATTCTCCTGCCTTTTCTTTCCTGTTGTTGTCTCCATGGGTTGGGCGAACTGGTGCCCCTCCAAACTCCCTCACCTTAGCCTCTTCCCTCCTAAGGATCTCTGGGAAAGGACCTGGGTCAGGGCGGGAAGTGCCTTCGCCCCAGTGTTCCTGTCCATCCCACCCCTGCCTGCCCCTCTCAGCTGCAGGGACAGGATGAGGATGACTGTGTCCCAGGGGCCTCTGCCACACGTCTTCCCCAGACCAGGCCTGAGCTGCTGCCCTCACACGGAGGCGCTGGGTCCTTCTTCAAAGACAGGATGCTGGCTAGAGACCGCATGCTGCCAGGGTGCCCATCCCCTCCCCAGAGTGCTCTTCCCTTCCCTGAAGAGATGTCACGAGATGATAGCAATGCCGGTCAGGAGAGGAGCACAGCCAAGAACTGTGCAGAAGCCAGCATGTGCCTTCAGTGGAGGGACGGAAGCCGTGCAGGGTGCATTCGCCCCCTCAAAGCCAGAGCCTGTCCTGCCCCAGAGCTCCCAGCAATGGGCAGAACATCCCGGGCAGCAAGGCCTCTTCTTCTGGGTCAGAGAGAAGTGAGGTGCAGCCAGCAGGGGCAGCTCTTACAGATAGGAGGGAGGAATATTTTCCTACAGAAAAAAATATCTCAGTGACAGACACGGGATCTCTAAAAATAGTCCTACTGAGAGCCTGATGGCCCTTGGCATAATTGCTGATGTCAGGCGAGAGGTGTCTTGGAGTTTGCTCCAGTGGCTGAGAGGGAGGGAGGTGCCATTGCTGGGAAGCTGACATGTGGGGAGGGACAGGCTGCCGCAGGGGGTGAGGCGGCTGGGGGAGCTCAGAAGGCCCTGGGCAGGAGGAGCCCTAGGGCTAGCAGGGGCTGGAAATGGGGAACATTTTAAATTTAGAAGAAAAGGTGAAAGGTCTAGAACAGCTTGTCTTAGCTAGAAAGGGCAGAAGCAGATGGGCCTAAGAAGGTGGGCAGGGCAGAGATGCTGCAGGAGGCCTGCAGAGGCCGGGCAGGAAACCTGCCCCCAGCCAGGCTGGGTGGGAAGAAAGACCCAGTTCCAGGGAGGGGCTGCCCTGGGATGGGCCCGAGGATGGCAGGGACTCCTGTTTCTTCAGGATTAGCCTGGTTGTCTCCCACAGGCTCCCCTGCCCGTGCCTGGATCCTGACAGCATCCTATACTCCACGCTCACCCCTGGACTTCCCCTCTTTGGGCAGGGTCCCTGCAGGCCAGGCCCAGCGGGCAGAGCAGAGGAAGGGCCTGGCGCCAGCAGCGTGACTGTGCATCAGGAAGAGACAGCTCTTCTGATGAACCTGGGGGAGGAGAAGGCAGTGGGAAACCAGGCTGGGGGAGGGGTGCCTGGGGAAAGGAAGAGGCAGGACTGATCCTTTGCATAACAGCCAGGGCAGGGCCAGAAGGAGCTTTACCTCTACGTGGTCTCAGATCCAGGCTGGTGGCCTGGCTGGGAGTGCTATGCTGGCAAAATCCTGCAGGGGCCTCATGGCCCTGCCTGGATGGGCACAGGCTGGAGCTCCTCGGCAGAACTGCCTCCTGCATGGTATGTCCCCACAGGGTCCCCTCCTCTTCCTCAGCCCTCAGATGGGGGACGGGGCAGGTGAGTTCCTCTTTCCTGCCACTGCATTCTGTAGCCATCCACCTGGATAGCAAGCAGTGACCTGGCTTACCTGTGGACTGGGCAGGGCCTCCATCCAGACCTTCCTTCCTGGGAGCCTTCCTTGGGCTTCTGGGCTGGGGGAGGCAAAGGAGATGGCCTGTGAGGGCTCCTTTCTGCCTCCTGCCTAATGTCCCCTCTCTCCTTGGGAAAAGACCCTGCCAGGCTTCAGGGCCAGATCAGGAGGCTTCAACGGCCAATGCCAGCAGCAGATGCCACAGAACACAACAGAGGAGATTGAGAGGGTGTGGAGGTGCAGCCAGACCTCCGAGTGCACAGGAAACATGGGTTAGGGGAAGGCCCAGTGGGGAGGCCTTGCCATCCCAGCCTAGGGTGACACTCCTCTGTGCTGCCCTCACGTGTTCTGGTAGATCACCTGGATCACCTGGTAGATCCTGGCTGATCCACCTCGTCTTGTAGCTCTGGAGACCTACACTGGGGTAGGGCATGCCCACCATAGCCATGGACCTGGGGCAGAGACTGCGCCACCAGCTGCTCTTTAGGCCTCCTGCCACCTGGAAAGGGTTTGCTCAGCAAAGAGATCCAGTCTAGGCCAACAACCTGGGTCCTGGTAGAGTTATGGTGGGATAGTTGCCCACCTGCTCTCCAAGAGCCAGATGCAGAGTTGCTGAAATGCTGTCCCCACTGTGGACAGACCCTGAAGCGCAGCTGGCCGCAGACTGGATGGCAGCAGACAGCAGGCAGGGCCTAGCGGACTGGAGTGTGGGCAGCTGGGTACCACAGCCCCAGGAGATGGGAGGGGACCATGACTTACTGGCCTCGGCTGTCAGAGAAGTTGACCTCCAGCCTCAGGGAGGAGCAGGGCCCTGTCACCTGGGCCATGGCGTTGCGAGAGAGACCCAGCCCAGAGCTGCTGAGCCACAGCTTGGATGTCACCCGACATGTTTTCTCCTGTGAATCCCACATTGTCTCCAGACCCAACCCTCAGAGTGAGGCCTCTCTCCTCACTGTACTTGGAATACTCTGTCAGCATCTCCTCTATCTGGTTTGTACTCTTGGGTTCTTGGAAAATCTGGAAGCACAAGAGTATGTGTCTCAGAGCTAGGTTCAGAGCTCTGGGTCTCAGGCCTGCTCCCATACATGTGTTCCAGCTGGGGCACTAGAGAGTCTCACAGAGCTGTGAGCTTTGGGGAAATCCTGTGTAGTCAGGGCCAGGGAGCACTGGGCTGAGGACCCAGGAGAAGCCCAACCATCCTGACTCTCTGAGCACGAGAAATCCCAGGAAGAGCTCTGGATCTCACTGTCCTCATGAGCGGGAGGTGCCACTGAAGGCCACTAACCTTCTTCCTGGTGGCCTTCTTCCAGTAGGCCACCCCTCTCCCTGTGGGTATGGGCCCGGCGCAGGTACTCGTAGGAGGGGAAGAAACAGATCACCCTTCTGGGAACCACACTGCACAGGTTACAGAGGATTTGACTTGCCTCGTCCATCCAAGGAAGGAAGACCAAGAGCCCCCCATGGAGCAGCTCCTGAAGTCACCCCCATTAATGGCTTCTTAATCTTGGGGTTCAAAACCCAGGACAGAGCTCCACGGTGTGACCACAGCCAGGAAGGAGGATTTGCCTAGTGGCTCCCCCGGGTGGGAGTCAGAGTGGAATGTGCCACTCTCCAACGGAACACACCCCTGCTGCTTCTGGCAATGGAGCACCTCCCCAACCCCTCCCAGTGCTAACGCCCCAGAGATGACTCCCCGTTGCCATGGCACTGAGTCCCCTTCCTCCACTCCCAGTGCCTTGTGGGCACCTGCTGTGGCAGGTCAGGGGCTGAGCACCACAGTCGTGCCCCTTGAGATGCCCCAAGACCTAACCCATGGGCAAGAGGACCACGGGAAATGCACAGCTTTCTGTGCACTTGGCCCTAAAGGGATGCTGGGAGGTTTTCAGAAACCTTGTTCAACAGCCAAAGGGTGAGGAGTGGGAGGAGCTAGACAGATACTGCTGCCCCTGAGCGGCCCCTACCGAGAATTCTCCCTCCCCAGCTGAGGCCTAGTGGGCAGGCTGACGGGGGAGGGGGCAACTCTCTTCTCAGTGTATGAATTCCTGCAGCTGGTGGCTGGTCAGAGACCCTGCTGCAGATGACAGGGATCACGTGACACAGTGAGACCCAGGGAGGGCTGGAAACCAAAGGTGCAAATGTTCTACAAGGCAGAGTCCAGCAAGGGCACTGTCCCCGTCTTCCAGACTAGAAAGAGTGATTCACAACCCCCACCACCCGCCCCACCACCATAGTCGGCCTGGCAGCGCAGATGGTGAGCAGAGCATGAGCGCCGTGAGCACAGGGGCCTGAGCTTCTGAGGGAGCCGACACAGGGCTCCCACCCTGGGGTCTCCCCAGCCCTAACCTGATGACTGTGTGTCACACTCACATAGCAGGTGCCTCGGCACCCTCCCAGCACACAGCTCCTCCCCACAGGGAAATCCACCACCCACTCAGCTTCCACCCTGGCACAGACCAGCAGCTGCTCCTGGAAGTCAGATAGCTGCAGACCACAACGTCGAGGCTTCGTGAGCGCCCAGAGGACGAGGGGAAAGGAATGCAGGCCTGAGAGTGGGAGGGAAGAGAGAAGTCTGGGCGAAGAGGCAGCAAGTGCACATGAACAGAAAAAAGGTAAAAGAAAAGGCTGGTAGCAAATTGGCAAAAAGAGAAGGAATTGCTAATGACATCCAGTGTTGGCAGTCTCATTTAAATTGCTTGTAGGAACAGCAAAGGAAATTAAACAATTTGATTCTTAACACTGGCCATGCATCAAAATCACCAGTGGGAATTTAAAAATGCACATGGCTAGGCACAGTGGCTCATGCCTATAATCCCAGCACTTTGGGAGGCTGAGGTGGGAGGATGGCTTGAGCCCAGGAGTTGGAGCCTGCTGTGAGCTGTAACGATGCCATCGCACTCCTGCCTGGGGGACAGAGTGAGACCCAGTCTCAAAAAAGAAAAAAAAAAGTAAATCAATCAATCAATCAAAACACACGGCCAGGCCCCAGCCCAAACTACTGAATAAGAATCTCTAGAGCTTCACATCGAACTGGCAAAAACCCAACAGTTGAATCACTCTGTGGTGAAATGGGTATTCTTAGACATTGCTGGTGGGCTACAGAATAGTACAGCTCTTATCAAGGAGAATCTGTCAATATTTAACAAATCATACTTTTTCACCCAAGAATCGCATGTTTAGGGAGTCTTCCCAGAGGTTGGAGAGGGATGCAAGTGAGACTCTCCTGAATATATCTTTTTGCATAGTTCTGACTTTTGTACCACACAGGTGTTTACATATTTTAGAAATATAATTAAGTCAAAAAAGAAAAAAACAAATTCTAACATTGAAAGCAAAATAAAACAAAAAACTCTGCTTTCTATCAAACTAGCAACATAAGCGCAGGGAGAAAAGCCTGCTCTCAAGCGACTTTATAGCCCAGTGACAATACGTCTTTAGTGGGCTACACTCTAAGGGCAAACCCTTGCATAAATGCAAAGAAATGCAACTGCAATCAGATTTATTGTTGGAAGTAATATTGGTATTATAATTTTGAGACTATTTTATAGATATTGTAGGATAGAGCAGATAAGTAACTGTTAATGTAACAGGAAACCAAATGTTCTGCTTAAGAGAAAGAGATACAATACAAGGTCAAATAAATTATTTATTTGATTTTACTTGGAAATAGCATATGGACTCATGACTTCTGAAAACATATTTCCTAGGTCTGTCTACTGAAATGTCCTATAAACAGTGATAATCTAGGAGCGCTACAAACACCTTGACACCCAGATCTTGTTTCTAAATATCATTCCTCATTGAAGGAAACCAAGATACCTTAGAGAAATGAATGAGCCCAGTTCTGGGGTAAGGAAGACACACTCCGAGCCTGGGACGTTTGCTGTGCTGATGGGGCTGTGTCAAAAAGACCAGAGGTGGCAGGAAGGGGCTCCCACCGGCCGAGTTTGAGACAGTGTGAGCCTTAAAAACAGTAATGACTATAAATAACTTTAATATGTTGAATGAATTAAAATTTATGAATCTATACACAAAAAATATAAAAATAAAAATCCTACAGGCACCTGGGGCTGGGAACCACAGCTTTTGGATTTTGAACAGCCTTTCATCTAGTAAGTTCTTTTCTAAGATGAAATCCTCACTGTGTGGAGTTTTAGTTGTATGTATCACAGTATTGTTTAAAACAGAGAAAAACTGGAGATTGCCTAAATACCTAACAAAAGAGGAGTGGTTATATAAAATATAATATATCTGGCCGAGTGCGGTGGCTCATGCTTGTAATCTCAGCACTTTGGGAGGCTGAGGTGGGAGGGTTGCTTGAGGCCAGGAGTTTGAGGACAGCCTGAGCAAAATAGCAAGACCCCATCTCTGCAAAAAATTTTTAAAAAATTAGCTAGGTGTGGTGGCATACACCTGTAGTCCCAGCTACACAGGAGCTAAGAAGGGAGAATTGCTTGAGCCCAGGAGTTTGAGGTTTCAGTGAGCTGTGATGATGCCACTGCACTCTAGCCCAAGTGACAGAGCGAGACCTTGTCTCTAAACAAATGAATGAATAAATAAATAAACAGATCCATATAACTAGCATACAGTGCAGCCAGAGTATGGGGGAATAAATGCATACTTGCTGATAAGGAAAAATGTTTATGACACTTTGTTGCTGAGTGAAAAAAAAGCATAACAACGACATGTAGAGATAAGATCATTTTTGTTTTGTTTTTAAAATACCTATGCACATATGTAAAAATTATGCATAGAAAGACTGTTACAATGATAGACACCAACATGAACCTTTTGTTGGTGGAATTATGATTTTTTTTCCTGTTTATGCTTGTCTCTGCCTTCTACAATGAACGTATAATGTTTTCATAAAAACGTAAAACAAATTTATGAGAGGTTGATAGTTCTGTGGTGGGTGACGGAAGGGAGTGGCACTGAGACAGGTAAATGAGAGTGTGAACTACAGAAGGGCTTGCTCTGGAAGAGCCGTACCCGGTGGCTGCAGAAATCCAGAGCTGGTGCCCACGGCCCCACTCCCGCTCCAGCCTAACGGGAAGGCAGTGAGACCGTGCAGCAGTGCCACCTAGTGGACACTGCTGGCCCCTTTCTGGTTTGGGGACGGAGACAGGGAAGAGGCCTGATGGCTCACCCTTCCCAGTCCCTGTCCCATCTCAACACCAGGGGTGGTCACTAGGCCCAGCTATTAAAGACTCATAATTCTCATAATTTGGCTCAGTCTTGATGGTCTGTCTCTCACTCCGCACCATAACATAAAGTACTCCAAAGAAATCCACCCCGAGAGTGAAGCCATGCCTCCTGGACAGTGGGATTCCCAGCCCTGTCCCAATGCCCCCATTCCCAACCAAAACTGCACTGAGGAAGGCCTCGGGGGCACAACCAGAGGAAATCCTGCTGAGCTCTCTCCTGATGTGGCCATCTTTCCTTCATAACATATGTAACTATGAACTGACAAAGAACAGTCACAGATATTTGATGGAAAGAAGGCCAGGACAGACTGACTGACCACTGGATGCCAAATTGGTTCAGTAAATCGTAGAAAACACTGTTTAAAAAATTCTTATTAATATCCTCAGAGAAGTTCAAGAGACTATGGCATTCATGAAATAAGAACAACCAGCGAAGAGAAAGGAACAGAGAACATACAAGAGTGCCTAGGAATGAAACATAAGAATTCAAATGTAAACATTGAATCCCTTTCCTTCCCTCAAGGAAACACCCCCAGGCCCTGTAGGAAGTGGACTTGGATTTCCTACTGGGACTTCCTGACTCCCTGTATCCATGGGCCTAGAGTAAAATCACAGTTGAACGTTCCAGACTGGTTTCAGTTGTGTGACAGTTACAAAGGGAAGGACTGAGTGTCCACCTTTGGGCCAGAATATTCAAGGAGTAGCAGTGGCCATCAATGAGTGTCCCCAAGGAGGGTGTCAATCTCATGCGTAGAGGTTAGACTGCCTGACCTAGCAACCCCTCCTCCTAGGAAAAACAGTTGTTTCTGTTAAAGTTGGTGGAAGATCCTCCCATAAAACTGCCAAACCTATACTTTCCACCCTCTCAAAAATAAACAATGGAAACAAGGTGGAGCAAGGGGAGAGCAGACAAGATGGCGGTGGAGAAACCTGCCAGCCAGAGTGTCTCTGCAAAAAAAGACAGATTTTAGAAGAAAATGAAAAGAATAAACAAGCAGACAAACTTACATTGGACAAGGGTTGGAAGGAGGGGTACCTGAGACTACAGAAGACTCCACAAGAAGTTGCGGAGGAGAACTGGAAGGAGAAGGCCCCTGAGAGGCTTGGCGACAAGGGTAGGTGGAGCGGTTAACTTTCCTCTCCCTTGCGTCTCGGACTACTGATGGGCTCCTTGTGGCTGGAGAGACCTGCTGACACCAGCCCAGACACGGCTGCCACCAGTGAGCGGTGAGCCTCTTGCAGACGCAGCACTAGGCTCCCAGCTCCATGGGGCACCTCCCTGCGCACAGACCCGAGTCCATCGGCAGGCGCCATATTGCCTCATTCTCCCCTCCCCCTTCCCTATCTGTGGCTGCCGAGAGAGACAATTTAGCCACCACCCGGAGGCATCTCCAGGGAACAGGACCTTTCCTTTGGGGGCCCTACAGCAGACTGAGGGGTACTCAGACTGTGAGCTCCCTACCCACCAGCCCTCCCAGGTGCTGCTGGCCCGGTGACTCCAGTAAACCGGGGCAGATCCTGAGGCTGAGAGACATCGACCCAGCTTGGGCACCCTGTGGGTGACTTAGGACTGACACACCACTTCCTGGCGGGGTCAGAGATCGAACTCCAGGGCCCAGGGGTCAGACCTGCAGACCAGATCCCGTACACTCAAGTCTCGAATTGCCCTGGGGCACAGAAGGGATATTCATGAATGAGCCTACTAAGGTGTGTGTGCCTTCAGAGATGGATCAGCGTGCTTGAGGGGCAACCCTTCTCCCACGGGAGGGCTGTGTCCCCAGCCCAGGCTGCGATCCTGCGCAGGGAACCTCCCAGCTCGCACGCATCACAGCCAGGGGAGACCCGCTGGCTGGCGTGAGGTCCTGCCTGCTGGCAGAGGCCCAGGAGAAGCTGCGGAGTGGGGGAGGGTGCAAAGTAGTAAGGCCGGCTCCAGACTGCATCGTAGAGGGGAAAGTGCATGCCTCAAATCATGGTTTGGGTTTGGCATAGTCATAACATGTAACCAAAATGTTTGTACCCTCATAATATCCTGAAATAAAAAAAGAAAAAAAAAAAGAAAAATATTTTGAACTTTAAAAATGAATAGGAAAAATATTACTACTCTATAATTCACTACTTCAATTTCTATTTTTAAATTTTTTTCTGTTTTATTATGACTAGTATTTACTTCTTATATTTTTTTCCCTGCCATTGAAGTTGTCACATAGTCATAACAATAAGTTTGTTCTTGGAGTCTACAGTTCTCATTATAATATATAATTTTCTAAAGCTCATAGACCCCTTAAGATCATTTTAAATGTCTTTCTAATATCCCATCTACTAGATGTGCTATGATTTGTTTTTGTTGTTTTCATATTTTTTACCTGCATGACCCTAAGCACATTTTGAAAAATGTTGCACCTGTGATATATTCCGAGTTGACATCTAAAATGTTTCATGATAAGTTTAAGTAGTTGCAAAATGTATCATTTCTACCATGTGAATGGTAACTGTTTTATTTCTTCTGTACTTTCTATTTTGAAAAATTTTACATTTACAGAAAAGTTGGAAGTATAATACTGTGAATATCTATCTCCCTTTCCCTAGACTCTTGAATGTCACATTTTGTCATATTTGCTCTTGTACTGTCGGCATGCATTTATAGATTGTGTGTAGCTGAACTGATTGAGAATCTGTTACAGATATCAGAAGGATTTTCTCTTAAATATGTTAGCGTTTATTTAAAAAAACAAGGTTTGCTTCTATAAAATCAAGAATTTTCTGTGAGAAAAATACTACTCTCTAAGGTATAGTTATCATCAAATTTCTATTATAGCTTTCTAAAAACAAGATCCAATTCATGCATGACTTTTTGGTCTCCTTTAATCTAGAACTATCTTTTTTCATCTTTTGTGACATTTATTGTTGTGGCCCCACTTGGGGAGAAGAAGTGAACACAGAAGACAAACGACAAACAACAGACACACAAAGACGGTACAAGACTGCAGTACCTCTCTCCTACAGCATCTTTATTTTTAACACTGTTCTTTTGGCATCTGTCCCAGTCTACCCCAGCTTTTCCCACCGCTATTTTCTGTTCCCAGAATGTTTTCGTCTCAGCATGGACTGGTTCTCACTGCTCTGCCTCAGGGAGTTGACGTTTGCATCTCCTCCTTTGCCCTTTCCCGTTTGCGGGTCAAGGCACCCTGGCTTGTTTGCAAGTCACAAGGTGTCTTGAAGCTGATCAACAGGAAACAATCCATGTGAGAACAGGTGTTC
>CAUYRT010021494.1:0-41430 GCA_963574885.1 Lepilemur ruficaudatus | reverse complement strand
GAAAGAAATTAATTGGCCAACTAAAAATATATAGAAAAAATTAGCTGGGCATGGTGGCACATGCCTGTAGTCCCAGCTACTCGGGAGGCTGAGACAGAAGGATTGCTTGAGCCCAGGAGTTTGAGGTTGCTGTGAGCTAGGTTGATGCCACAGCACTATAGCCCGGGCAACAAAGTAAGACTCTGTCTCAAAAAAAAAAAAAAAAAGAAGGCATTCCCAGCGAGCGGAAGAGGGTACATCTGAACACCAATCTATTACAGCTTCCCTCAAAGAAATCAGTTGGCTGTTGGCAACATGTCTTTAAGTCTTAATTCAGTTCTGAAGGTGTTCCTCAGGAAGCAGCCTCAGAGGTAGAGATTAGCATACAAGATGTTTATTAGGGACCTCAACACCTGTGAAAGGAGAGAAAGGAAGCAAGATTGGGCAGAGGGAGAAGCAGGATTGGGAAAAAGTTGAGCCATACATCTCAACGAAGTCCTCTGCCAACGCCACAGGGAGGAGCCACGGATCTAGGAGAAAGCTCAGAGTTTAACTGAATCAAGGTGAGGGGACCAACTCTTTACAGCCCCTCATTGGTCAGTCATTGGATATAGGTTGTCCTTTGGGCAAGGAAGTTTTCTAGGTCAAGGCAATCCCCTAAATAGGCTGAGAGCCATCTTTCCAGCAGCAAGAGGAATTTGTCCCTCAGTCCTAAAGGAAGATCTAGAAAATGCATCATGTGTCCAACCTACTCCACCCCTTGCACTGCTCAGATTCCACTTCTCTGGGAGCAGCTCCTACAGGATTCCTGGGGAAACTTAGGAGAGGAAGGTTAGGAAGATAAACTATAGCCCCCATCACTGCAGCTGGTCACCAAGCTGCAACCGATATCCATCATTTCCAACCTCTACAACTCGTTCTAGATCCCCCTCACCCTCAGCTAGCATATCACTTGGTCTTACTCACTGGCTTTCCTGGTGGCATGACCCAGAACCTCATACATGAGGGGTCTGAACCCCTGATCACCATGCCCTTCTCAGGCCAGGATAGCTAAACCTGTCCATTTACCATCAGAGTTGGGCAATGGGGCTCAAAGGGGTATCCAAGTGGATCACCTGGGTGTCATCCTTCTCCCTCCCCTCAGTGTAACAGCAGCCCTACCTCTTCCTGAGGCTCAGAGTCAATTACCCCTGCCAGGATGGTGACTCCTTTTCTTGTCTGCTAAGTCCTTGGCACAAGGAGCCCAAAGTGTGTAGGCAGAAGTCATAGCCTGTAGTTCAATGTGACTCTTGCTCTGTCTGCTAAGAGAAGTGTTCATGATCCCTTTTGGGAGACAGGATCTCCCAATCACAAATCCCAGAGTTATGGGAATGAGAAGCACACATTTCTATGCTATCAAACCCATGCACAATCCCAGCCTCCACCCCTACCACCATAGCTACTTTCTTCATGCTGCATTGGGGCAGTTGATGACAGAGCACCACTGATAATAACCAGCCAAGTCATTTTGTCTACCTGGTGGTTTAATGCCTCTTCCATGGTAGATGATCTCTGGTGGGCTTTAATATGAAAAACAAAAATCTTCCCCCTTATTTCCTACTCCCATATGTCTATCCACATGTGTCTACCCCAGACCTTCTTGTTCCTGTTATTCCAAACTTTCTCTTCCCAGGCCCCTGGACAGCCGGCTGAGCCACTCACCACTGACCTTGAGTCTGTATATATTGTAACCTCCGAGCCACTTCTCCTTCCACACAAAGGTGTACCACTCAAAGCTCTGCCCACTGGGAGCATTTTCCTTCACCACTTCTTTCAAGGCCACCCCGAGAAGAGCTATCATGCAAACACCGTGATTTTCAGCTTGAACACACCTACCAAGTCAAGCCATCCATGAACAAGCTAAGGCTTCTTCCTCCTCCATCACCTGATCGTAAAGGATCCCTTTGCAGTCATAGAAGTGAGCCAAGGGAGGGTCACTTGCTCAGTCTCTGGACTGTCTGACTCTGCCTCTTGCTTGTGCTCTCTGGTCCTACTCATGCACAAGCCTGTGGGGACCACTTTCATCTTACTGTTGTTGGGCCTTCCCAGCCTTATGGGCCTTCCCAGCCTTATGGGCCTGGCACATAGCACATCATTTGTCCAGAATTGCCCCCTATTAGGGGCAATTCTGGACAAATGATGTGCTATGTGTTAAGCACAAAGTCTCTACTAGAGCCCACAAGCTATTTTTCAAAAGGTGTATAATTCTCACTGCAGATGACATTTCCTCCAGAAACCTGAGGGTCTGTACTGTAATTCTCCTAGTGGGTCTGCCATAAACTCCACGGGCATCTTTTCCCACCACTGATACCCCCAGTACCACAGGGTCTTCCTGGTCATACAGTGCAAACCAAGCCTGTGCCTCCTGCAAAGCCCTTTCCTGCTCTGGGCACTAGTCAAAACTGGCCTCCTTCCATGTTACCCATGACATGGACTAGATCAGGATCTCCAGGCATGGAGTCCACGGCTTCTAGAACCAGAAGCAGTCTGCCAAGAGCTGTGCATTATGCTTCATTCTTTGTGGTTAAAATGTATGAAACAATAATTTGTCCTTTAGTTTTGAGGGAATGTCCCAGCAGGCCCCAGAGCAGGAGCCCCTACATATGTTACTGATGTGGTAGGTCCCTTAGTATTCATAAGGTTTACCTCCCACCTTCTGGAGTGTATATATCTCACCAAGGTAGCCACAGTATTGGGCATTTTTGCCCATTCAGTCTGATTAGCGTGATTTTACTGCTATGATGGACTAAAGTGACATTCTTTGGGATGGCCAGATAGTTCAGACTATCGCATGACAAAAAGCAAAACTGTAAATAGATACTCTTGTCCTTTCCAAGTCAGTGCAAGTTGTGTTTTGTCCTCTTTTCCAATAGAATTGAAAAGGAAAGCATTAGCCAGATCAGTGACCACTCATCATATACCTGAGGCTATGCTATTCTGCTCAAAAACAAGTTGCAAGTGGGGTTACTATTTGGGTAAGTTTGCAATGGTCCACTGTCATCTTTCAGGATCCATCTGCTGTCTTGGGTGTCAGATTGGCATATTAAATGTAGATATGATGGTGACCACCACCCTACATCTTTAAGAGTGGTATTAATATCTACCATTCCCCCCACCCCGAGAACACATTATTATTTTTAATTCTCTGCCTTGCCAATGGGCACAGCAGACAGTGGCCACTTCAGTAGCTTCCACTTGACTTTCCCCAGTACTTGCACTTGCCCTCTTACCCCATGGGCCAATTTCCTCACTGTGGGGGTTGTGCCAACTACCAAGTATATCTATTCCAACTACACTTCCAGGGACTAGGGAAATGACAACTAGGTGGGTCCACAGATCCTATGAACCCACCACAAACCAACCCTGAGCCAGGACTTCATTTGTTACCCAGCCTCTATACTCCCCACTCTAAGAGGGGCCCAGGATGATGCTTTAGGTCTTCAAGTATCCATGTTGATATGCACTCCGTGTCCAACATTCCTCAGAAATATTTGGGTCTTTCCCTTTTCCCGGTGTAAAGTTATCAGAATAAATGGCCACACATCCCTTTGAAGAAGGACAGGGGACTCATTTATAAACACAGTTATTGTGGTATTTCAGGATACTCCTTCCTGGAGACCTGAACTCTCCTTCAGCCAGTGGGTTCCTGGTCCAAAAACTAACTCAAGATCCAGAAATCGGGCAAGAAATCATGAATTTTATTGGAGTAACATCTCTCAGTCTCCTGATCTTCTACCTGTGATTTCTCTTGACTAGTACCCTTGTGGGTACCCTTGCCCCGAAGGACACTGAGTTCTATTAACTATCTCCACAGCCATCTATGCATGAGGCAGGCCCTCCTGGAGGCCACTTGACCTTGTTGCTCATTACAGTAATTGTACCTACCTGACTTCTGACAGGTAAGTGCTGCCACTCGGTCTCTACTGTTTGGGTTCCTTTGATCCCATTGTTATCTGTGAACCCAGTTGTGTAACAGAATCTCCTATTGTCAGGTCTGGGATCCAGAGGAGAGGCAGCAATGAACTTAGTGGTGCCAGTGCCCCTCTCTCCAGCATGTTCCTTACTGACGTGGTCCATGTGTGTCCTCCTGGGCCTTCTGTAGAAAACAATCATCTTGTGGGTTTCTCACCCTTGCATCATACATCCACTCTCACGTGCCCACTTTGCTGAGCCTTTTAATTCCTTCGTCCACCGTCTGCCACAGAAATTCTGTCATTTCTGCTTCAATTAATATGGACCACCACTTTTTCATGCCTCTAGGAGCCATACTAGCAGCACGTTTGCAGCATTTCCCAAGGGTCCTTCCCAGGGTGTTAAATCCTGTATACCAGGGGAGAGCTTAGTAAACTCTCTGTTATCAAATATGTGATCTGCCCTCCTCAGTCCCACATCCTCAGAATCCAGTCCTCTCCTGGGTCCTGCTGGTACTACTTGGCTAGGTCCCGAAGTTTCTTTGGAGCATAGCCCTTTCCCTCTCTGAGCAGGTGCAGTGTGTCCTCAGCTTCTGTTGTGATTTATCCCTAGTCATTGACCTCTAGTGGACAGAAAGGAGGGGAGAGTAGATCCAACCAGGAAGGAGCACAAGTTGTCTTGTAGAACGAGGCCTCTACATCATCTTCAAGCAAGAAGGGAACACTAGTTCTTGGTAGGGAGATGCAGGCCACTTTGGATTCAAAAGTTTCAAGAGAATCTCAGCATTGAAGATTTTTGGGTGCATCAACCTGGATGTTCCTGTTCTGTATCTCAGGTTCCCATTCTTTGCCAACCAAGGTCTTAACTTGTAATAGCAGACTAACTCTTGTTGGGAGTTTAGCCTTCTTTGGAGCTCAGCTATTCTTACAACTAAGTTCTAAGCTTGAGCATTGGCTTTTTCTTCTGCTGAAAGAGATAAAAGCCTCTCCATGTGCTTCCAAGGAAACTCTCTGTATTTTACATGTAGATTTTAATTGCCAGTTAATCTCAATCAGCCTTTTCATTTATCTTTTTCCAGAGTAGGAGTGTAGTTATAGCCACCAAATTCCACTGTCCTTAAAGTTACCATTTCCCCCATATTTCTCAAAAGCCTAAACGCTGCCTGAGCTATCACATTCTCTTCCACACATGTGCCATGCCAGTTTGCCACACGTAAAAGTTTTAACTGTACTGCCACACTGGGCCAGGGGCTTACTGTGCCTCACCTGCCACCAGTGATGGGATCCTCATTACTATCAGACAGTTCGTGAGCTAGACCCAAAATCCCATTCCAGAGACCTCTTTCTTCTTTCTTTTCTGGTACCAGTTATCAGATTGGGTTTCCCAAGAAGCAGTCGTGAAACAGATATTAACATGGAGGATGTTTTTAGGGCTTATTGTTGAATCAACACCTACGGAAAGGAGAGAAAGAAAGCAGGATTGGTCAGAGGGAGAATTTGAACTGTGATCAAGTCCTATGTCGACTCCATGGGGAGTTCTTGAGCTGGGATGACCCTCAGAGTCGTCCCAAGTTGGGGTGAGGGGGCTGGGCCTCCACCCCACACTCATCAGTCAGCCCCTGGAAGGAGGTGTGACCTGGGGTGAGGCCCTTCTCTGCAGCTGAGGCATCCCCAAAGAGGGCTGACAGCTGAGAGCTGTCTTCCAGTAACACTTCCAGCAACTTGGGGTGGCAGAGAATTAGCCTTTCATTCCTGGAGGGGGATCTGGGTGATGGACAACACAGCACCCACCACCACAAAGGAAATGGTGAAAACTGGGAACATGAGGAAATTGCAGTCACTAATAGATAGTGACATATTTTGTCTATTCTCCAGGCAGGAGAGTTTGAAATGAGAGATGAGATAAAAGGTAATTTCTTCATGACTGTTTCCATGATTTCACATGACTTAATATGAGGGCATATCTCATTGATATATTCAGCGTCTTGAACATCCTGAACCTGCATGGCCACATGAAGGAAAAGATAAGTGGATTTTTTGTAAAGCCTGAATCATGATATAAACAGCTCAAAAATACCAAAAAAAGAAAAAAATTGATTTATTCCTAGCATTTAATGGCTTTCCTCATTTGTTGGGAAACAAAACCTATTATATATTATCTTATATATTTAAAAACATACTTAAATGTGGAATAAAACATAAATGAATACTTTCAGAGCCAAATGGAACTCAAGAATGGACTGGGAATCGATTTGCCGTTATCTCCTGATGTGCAGCATCCAACCAGCCCATGTTTCAGTGTGATAAGCCCATCCACTGAGCCTCTGGCAAAGCATCAAACACAGTCCTCAGGGACAGCCCTCACCGCCATTGCTGGGTCTGTGTGTGACTGAACTGCCCAGAACCAAATGTATAAGTGCTGTCCGGAAAGTATCCAGCCATGTAACCATTCTTGTTATATCAACAATGGCTGGATACTTTCCAGACATCTTGTATGTGCCTTTCCCCAAAGCTTCATCATGGTGATATATGGTTTTCTAATTTAATAAAAATAGAAAAAGAAATTAAAATATAAGAAAAAATGAAAGGAAACAAAAAATAAGTATAGAAGTTGATCCAGTGCAGACCCTGATCAATGACTTAAGTGAATGATGCAAACATATTATGGATGTCTCAATGAGAGACTGCCAGCAACATCATCCATCCCATTGCAGTGGGACAGCTGTCACTTAATTTTTAACATTACTTTTTATTTTTATCTTGTGACAAATACAATTTTGTAATTGATTTTTTATAAGTTACCTAACTTGGTAGAGATGGCTCTTACACCAGCACACACACACACACACACACACACACACACACACACACACAAACCTTCCATACATCAGTTCGAGCAGATATGCTTTTACTTCTATTATATATTGAGGCTTCTGCATAGGATATGTAGCTTCAATTGAAAAAATATAGGTCCTGTTGTTCAAATCCAGTTTAAAAATCACAACACTAAATTATCTGGAGCCTTAGTGTTGGGCTACAATTGCGCCTAATTATTCTGTCACATCACCCTGTTTTATTGACCCCATAGCTCTTCATTGCCCCTATCATGTACATTGTTTATTGCATGCCTCCCCCACTAAATTATAAGCTCACCGAGGACAGGGACCTTGTCTCATCACCCCTATAGCCCCATCACCTAGAATGATTGCAGGCACATGGTACATACTTACTAAATATTTGTTGACTAAGTGGATACATGAAGCCTTTACTTATCCATCCATTTATCCATCACATATCTGGGCATTCATCATATGAGAAAGCCATGCATACTAGTAAGTTAGTTTTATTATCTACTTGGCAGATTGAATATGGTTTACAGATTAAATAAATATGTTATGTGAAATAATATTCCAGAGAAGGAGTCCTCAGGTGAAAGTCCAACTCTTAACTAGAGGAGTCATCTTCCGTCTTCATTTCCCCAGTCCTCCCAGGTGGTGATGACAGGAGGATAGCCAACAAAAGAAAGAAAGAGGACCTGGACAGAGCAGGCACTGCTGGGAACTTGTTGGGACAGTTCTAGTGCTTTGTGCTGTCTTTATATTTTAACAACTTCCTCCCAAATACCTTGCTAACCCAGCCTAAATCACCCCTTTGTACAATCTAGTGTATACCTGATGCTCAATAATAACTTCTTTGTTCCACCCTCCCCCGAGCCCAGTACAGTTCCATTTATTCTCTACTTACTTAGACATTTCCAACAATCTTTTCATGTTTCTCCACACACATTTTCTAAAAAGCCAGCTGTGCAATTTAGCCTATCCCTGGAGATTATTGACCAGATTGGGTTTGCATTTATGAGCACATAACTGAAGCTGACGTGGCCCTTACTAGAATTAATAGCTCTTGGAACAATTTGCCTTCACAGCATTTTACAAACAGCCTCATAATACATTTGAGGGCAAGGTAGGTTTTAATTAGTGTCACTAATAGCTAAGTTATCAGAAGTGAAATAATTAAGTGGCTAGACCAATAGGAGCAAAGGGTGGAAGGTGAACTTGGAGTTTGTGCAGGTTCAAGGTGGTAGACATTTGCACCTGTCTTTGGGGTGATGTTGGAGAGTCTTCTGTTAGCATGGACCAGGAATTACTTGCTGCTGTCAAACTTGGTTTGTATGCTTGCAACATCATTTTGAAACACCCGGCGCTTCCTTCCTCCCACCCTTTCTCTTTAGTTTCCCCTCTTATTTAATTTTAGTTGCTCTATTTTATAAGCAAAGCAGCTGCCTGAGTGGGGAAGAGGTGCGTCATTTACATTCGTGGTTTACAGTTTGCTAAATGTAAGCCTGCCTAATCCTTTCCTATCATTGGATTACTCTCCTCAAGCAGATTTTCCCAGCTTTCATCATGAGAATGGGCTCCCTGCCAAGAAAGCACTCATCCCAGCTCAGGTCCACCTGGCCCTTCCTGATTGCAGACTCCTCCATCCTAGGCTATTAAAAGGGCTTTCAGACTGAATATTTGCACAACCATTTCTGCAAGTCAAATACGAAGTCTTTATAGAATCACCACAGAATCACTAACTTGTATGCAGGATTCTGTCCTGAATGCTCAAGAAAAGGGAGAAAGAGCACCTTTGATCATTTGGTCAGTTTTCTCTTAAGATCATCTAATTATATAAAATAAATTTATAGTTTTTTTAAATTTAAAGTTTAAACAATAACTAAGGTCAGATCCAAGGGTTTAGTGAAGACCATACACCTATTAGGATTAATGCCACTATACAGATGGCTGCATTTGGAAGGTCAGTTAAAAAGCCATCCTAAAATTCCCAAACACTTCATAAACTCTACGTCAATTAAAGTTTTAGCCAATTTAAAAAAATGTTCATGGTTATTTGCTGCCTAATTCCCTCCACAAGCCTAGAGAAGGGGACCTTCTTGGATTTCAAAGGGAAAGAGTTCTTTGTGACTGCAAAGCAGAACAAGAGGTTCAATTCACGCACACACCTCTGTCAATCACGTCTGATATTCTGAGCACGTGGAAACTCTCTCACGGAGCCAGGACAATAGCACCTTGCCATCCGAGCACTGATTGTGATCCATCCTCAGCTAAACTTTAACAACTGTAAGCAGGCAATTAGGGTGGGGTGAGAGGTGGTGTTGACAGAATCCCTTTCAGACTTAGGTACCCAGACTTAAGGGATTTAAAGACCTAAAGGTCACATTCATTGCATGGGAAAACATCCAGAATTTCACCTTGAACACTAAATCTGTTTAAAGTATTGTGAAAACAAAATGTTCTTCTGTGCATTTTCCGCTTGTACACAAAATTTTCAGGAGCCCAAGTGAATGAAGCATTCAATATGTCGAACATACACTCATGAGCAATACGCCGGAGGATTTCTACTATGCTATTTTATTGATTTACTTGAAGCCAGCATATCAAAAGTGTCAACATAGAAGAATGCATTTTTGGTGGCCCAGAGCCTCCCTTCCTTAACACTCTCCAGCCTTTACATTGCTTTCCAGGGCTGCCACAACCAAGAGAGGGGGCGGGGGGGGGGGACGCTTCCCATGAGTCCTCACCCGGACAAGAGATAATGTTCGGGAAAGTGCTCTGCCAGCCTCGCCTTTCACTCCTCCAACCTTCCAGAAGACGGGGGCAGGAAAGTCTTGCACCCCACTCTCAAAAGATAGCACCTCCAAAAAAAAAAAAAGCCCCAGAAGAAAAAAGAAAAGACAGCACCTTTGGTTTAAATTAAGTAGTCCAGAGAAGCATGAACTTTAAGGAAAAAGTTAGAAAATGCCACACTATTTGGTGGTTGACAAAATATCTTATTTTAAATACAAGTTCCTTAAAGGCAAGGGACCATATTTTTTATGAAGAGAAGAGGGTGACATCTAACAAATGGTATATGCTGATAAGAAGAACAACTGGAACTCGGCTTCCATTCATAGAAGTCTGTTTGGCTTGATACGCCCTCAGACTCCCAAGTTTCACTTTGCATTTCTGGGTTCAAACAACCCAGATTCAACTCAAATTCAATGTCAAAAGTCAAAGTGAAACCCTTCATGAAGAAAACCACACTGATTTCTACCTGTTTTAATGTGAACATTTTGACAAACTGACAATAAATCAGACCAGTTCACTCCACACTCACCTTTTGGGGTAGACCGTCCCCAACTTACGAGGGTTTGACTTATGACTTTACAATGGTGTGAAAGCAACATGTGTTCAGTGGAAACCATACCAAAATTTTGAATTTTGATCCTTCCCTGGGCTAGTGCCACGCTGGGCAGCGTCAGTGAGCCGCAGCTTCCAGTTGGCCACAAGATCACAAGGTAACCAGTCCATACTCTACAGTGTTCTGTGTTGTCAGCGCTTTTCGGATATTGTGTTTTGTGTTTTCACATCCCACCACGTCTACAAAATGTCTATTTATGTCTCCTGCTTCTGATGAGAAGAGGGAGACAATTGCTCTTAAAGTGAAACTCAAGATTATTGCCCAGCATGTAGGCGGCCAGCCAGTCATGGCCATCACTGGTGGGTCAGGACTTTTGCAATCTACGTCGATCATCTTGTCCTTTAAATGCATTTTCAAGTTCCAGTATTTTCAACCTACTATTTGCTTATCAGGATGTAACCTCATTGTAAGTCAAGGAGCATCTTATATACAAAATACCTTCACTAAAAGTGTCAGCAAATTTGACTTATCTCAAAAGTATTCACCAATGCAAAGATTTCAAATAAAATCAAAAGCCTCCCCATTGATCCATATGTGTTTTTAAAGAACCCTAACTGAGTGTCTCAATTTAGACATATGTTTAATGGTTGAGAGAAGAAAAACAAGGCACTTCTAAATGTTAAATATGGTAGGTGCTTTCTGAAAACTTGAATGCCCTGAGTCCCTCCAAACAAAGACCCAAGATAACTATGCAAATTTCTCCAGTAATATGCATACAGTAACACTGTCAACCAAAGAGAGAAACAGTCCAAAGAATGAGGATAGATGAGGGGAGAAGGATGTCAGAAGGGAGAAAAGATTCAAAGATGGGTTTTTTACCCACTGCTGGCACAGGAAGAAACTTTACCTCTTACTGGAACAGGTGTGATTTGAAATGCTCATCTGATTTGAAATGTTCAACTCGGACCGGGGGCTTTATTGCTCTGTCCAGCTTACCTGGGGCTGAATTTGGTTAGCTCCATGTACCTGGGGCATCCTCATCACACCTGGACAGCATCCTTCTGGTGCTCCACTGTCTGTCATCCTGAGGGGATAGGACAGGGGTCCGCCCAGGTTCTGTGAGCCTCAGGGTTGCTTAGAACCAAAGAGAAGAACTAGGAAGAAAGCCAAGATGCTGGGAATGTACAAACAGCAGAGCAGGAGTAGCCAAGTCACGGTCTCAGAGCCAGAGCTGGGTCATGTGGGAACAGGTTGGCAGGAAGACTGGGAGTGAAAAAGGGAGGAGTCACCGGGGACGAGGGGGAAGTCCCTGGAAGACTGTCTAAACTGCCCACTAGGGGATGAGGCACCCTAGTCATGCTGGGGAGTGATGTTGGGGCTCCGAACACGACACCCCAAAGTATGGCACTTTGGCACGCTGGGTAGTTTGAACTAAAGGAGATTAGAAAGCCTCCAAAGCAAAGTCTCCCTCTGATCTTCTCCTGCCTTCCTGTCTGTCATCCTTCTTTCTCTCCCAAAGTGAGTCACAGAAATCAGGATTCCTCTTCCCCAAGGCAGGTTATAGAAACTAGAACCCCTCTCCCCAAAGTAAGCCATAAAACCTAGAAAGGTCACTCTTTCCCTTCTCCCCTCTGTCTTGAACACCCTCATTCCAGAAGGATCCTGCCCCCACCTGGGAGGAAGGAAGGCCACACAGAGAGGCCAAGAAGAACCTGAACAGACAGGCCTTGCTGGGTTCCCTCTCAGTCTATCCCCACTAGATCATGCCCTTTTGTCCCATCCCATTTCTACATGGCTGTCCCTTCTTCACCCAAGCATGAAAATGGAGAGTTTTCCCTGGGTCGTGGGTCTTCATTTCTGAAGGCTTCCTTGTCACATAAAACTCTGATTAAATAAATTTGGTATGCTTTTCTGTTGTTAACCTGTCTTTTGTTGTAGCAGTGTTGGCTGTGACCTTTATGATGGGTGAGGAAAAGTATCACACCTTTCCACCCCTACAGTGGTTATGCCAGTGACAGCATGCAACCAGTCTAACCCTGGAACTCAAAACCTGGCAACCCTAAGGCCAACAAATCCTGCTCTTTTGCAGCAAAAGGAACATTAACCCTGGGCTTTAGTTTTCTGTCTCTACTGATACAATTCAATAGGCTCCCAGTGGGAATTCCATGAAGACCAGGATGAGAAAAACAGGTAGCTGGCTCACCCCACTGCACTGCGTTGTCATCTGGTGCTGATTTCCAAGTGGGCGGTAGCCTCTACCTCTCTGTCCTCAGGATCTAGCCCAGTGCCTGGCACTTGGCAGACAGTCAATAAAAGTGCTCAATTCATTGATTAAGTGGAGGAATGGTCATATCATTTAATACTTTCAATCTGGAGGGGCTTCAAATGTGTTTGAAGCATTTGTCCCCAGAGTCGATTAAATACCCTCAATCTCCAGGAAGCCTCATGCATGCTGCCGGCACACTCGGTTTGCCCTCTCTAGAATGAAAGCAGATGCTTCTTTTCTGGAAACATATGAGGAAGTGTCTTATGGGCAGCCCATCTTCCCGCCTTTTTGCCTGTGTAACAGTCATCTCTCTGTGCCTCAAAAAAATATATAGTATGTGTTTCCAAGCTACAAAGAAACCGTTAAAAATTAAACCACAAAAACAGCATTTTAATGAGAAAAGATTACCTAACACTCCACTGTGGTTGCAGATGGCCTTGTGCCAACCTTCTAAACTGCTACCAGAAGCCCAGAGTTACAAAAAAAAAAAGGGGGAGGGGGGGGAAAGAAAGAGGAAAAAAAAGTGATCCCCTTAGTGAAGGTGGCTTTCTTGGATGGCTTTTAAAATGATCTCTCTAGACGGATGTATGTTATTGGTGCCCTCAGTTGAAGAAAACTTTCTTCCTGTTTTGAAAAGTTTGAGAGAGAAAAAAGGGGGGCCTCCTTTGAATGAGTACACCATGTCCCGAACTAGGTGTTTTCAGCACCAAAGCTCTGCTGTGAGTGGTTGTACCCAGCCCTGACTACCTCATCAACTTGCCTTCTGTGTACCCACTTGCACCCGCTTGCTATTTCTGTAGCCTCGCTTAGGAGACCGCAGGTCACGCTGCCGGGTGGAAGCTCTGCTGGCCCGCAGTACAAACCCCAGCAGCCCTGCTCCTCCCTGGTTGGTAGTTTGTGCAGAGTGGGCCTGGTACAGGGCACAGAGGCACCAGGGCCTACCTCGGGTCATTTCTCAGGGACATTCTTTCCTTGGTCTTCAACTAGCCCAGCACTTAAGTATTCAGGGCTGAGGTTTCATTTCCACGTCGGGTTTCCTGACTTAACCCCTGAACCTCCGTCTGCAGTTGTCTTGCCACCAGTTCGATGACAACCAGATGGCCTGCAATGCCGCAAGAAAAAGCGGATCCCAGAGCTGGAGGACGCTGCAGTGGAATCCCTTCGTTCCACAGACGAGGAAATCAAGGCCCAGAGGAAGTCTAGAGATTCCCCAAATCACACTACTACTCAGCAGCACAGACAAAAATAGAACCACCATCCTGATTTCCAGGCTGCAGGGCTCGCCCTAGCCACATCCCCCTAGCCACATCCCCCCCCATTCCCGTCAGTAGCACAGTAACTGAAACGACCTCTTGCACCCAAAGGGATAGACACAGAACAGGCCCTCTATAAATGCTGCTTTCCTTCCTTGCAAAGTACACAGTGCTATGCTGAACCCTGAGAAGGGGAGTGGAAAAGTATTAATAGCACAGACTCTCACCCTCAAGGAGTTACAATGTCTTAAAGGTAGCCGACAGCACATGCACATTCAGCACGGAAACAGCCCACGCTGATGCAAGCAGTGTGCAAGAAAACAATCAACAGCATGAATATGATGAAAAGCAAAATGCTCTGTCTTTGCTGTCTTCTAGTTAACTCCCATTTACTCCTTTTGTCTTAGTTTTCAGGTCGGTTCTTTTGGAAAGCCTTCCGGGTATGGTTTGGGTCCGACTGTGAGTAACTGTGTCCCTGTCTGAGTCCCTGTGAGTTCCGTGAGAACAGGTTCCTGGTCTTCCTTGTGCACTGCTGTATCCCCATATCTAAAGCCTAGTACACAGTTGGTGCTCACTAAACGTGGGGAAAGAAGGAGCTGAATATCCGTCGGGAAGCTTCTAGCCTCGACATAGGGTGGGAGGTGGGATCTAAGACGGGCAGGGTTTCTATCAATGCAGAAAGTAGTCCAGAAATGGATGGCTGATACCCCCTGCCCCACCCACAGGAAAATCACTGCAATCTGTGTGGGTGGGAGGCCAGGGAGGAGCCGTGCCTGGGTGTAAGAGGAGCAGGAGGGTGCTACTGAGTAGGTCAAGTGAGGCCCAACTCCAGGAGGTCAGGAATGCTGCGAGGATGACAGCAACCAGAAGGAAGATGGTTTAAAAAAAAAAGTATCAGGAGAGAAAATCCAAGCCACTAGAAAGCTGCACACAGCAAACCACTCAGCTCAGTTTTAGAATCTGATTTCGGGAATCGTTTCCTACACTTGAAAGCTTTCGGGCTTCCCTTTGGTAGCTGGGTCGTTTTCCCCCCTCTCAACTTTGACGTGTTGACACTTTTTCTCAACACATGAAAAGACAGGCTGAGTTTCACCTTGGGAGAATGCAAAACAGTCAGCTGCAGTGAAGAAGAAATGCTTAGCAACCTCAATCACGGATTTCTTTGAAACCCTGTTGTAAAGGGAATTCCGAAAGGACCACTGACTCATTTCAGCTAGTGAGCCGGGGTGAATGTTTAATGTGGTGAGTCGGTGACCGAGGAAACCACTTCTCTTTGAGTAGCTGTTCGTTCTGACTCTTCTTATCTGGGTGCCTGTACCAAACAAATGAGTGTCATCTTTCACCGGAGGGCACCTGGTAGGCATTTACAAAAAGAAAGGAGTTCCTAGAAGAACTATAATTATCGACAGCAGAGAGAGCTCAGTTTCTGCTATCTTATGGTGCACCCACAGGGTCATCGCAATCGAGAAGCAGAATGACTTTTCTGGGAAGGGGGAAGAAGGAACAGAGTCATAAAGGACAATGGGATTTGGGATATAAAGTGCCATTATAAATGCCACGCTCCCCATACCCAGGGTAGGAAGTACTGCTTTGAGGGCAGCCACATGTTTCATAAAACACAGCAGACATTTACTGTCAACTCAGACCACTCCACCGAGACATTAGTTTAGAGGAAATGCCAGAAAAATGAGCGGCTAGAAGAGAGAGGAGGCATATTCTTTCTCATGGACAGCTAGCTGCCAGGAAGTCCTACACTGTTGCTTGTACATTCTCTAGGTACATTCGACCTAGAGAAGACTGGGTAGGAAAGTATGACTCATCTCTAAGTCAGATCCCTGGACAGGCTCTTGATAATTCTACTGCTCCCCAGACAAGGTCACCTGGAAGTTATAGGTTTAGAGACCTCACCAGGCTGGCCTGTGGGCCGAAATGCCATTGTGCAGGGCAGCAAAGCCCCACTTAGATAAGTATACACCACATGACTGTCTTCACTGTAGAAGGCACTCTTCTCTTGGGAGCCATCCCTCTCTCAGGACCCATCTGGATGTGGATATGAACTTCCAAGTGGCACCTCAAACAGCCCAAGTCCCAGTGATCATTAGGATCCATGTAACCAAAGGAAAAGCCTCTTCTAATCAAATGTGCCTCCTCAGGGACCAGGCAGACTTGGGGGCTGGGCTGTCACCTTGTAAGCAGCCCTTTGTCACCACCCCCTACCCACTGGAAATGGGCGGCTGCCATCTCCCTGTTTACCATCGACCTCTAGGGAAACCCAGTGAGGCACCCACCTGCTGTGGGGTGCGAGAGCATCGGCTATCTGGCCTCCCTGGTCCTGTGCTCCTTTGCGTAAAGAATGAGATGAACTTCCGATGCCCTTGTCCTCCTCCTCCCCCCATATCCTGAACACAGGTTTCTATCAGCTTCTAGAGAGTGGCCTCCCCAGCCCTTGACTGGCACAGAGCAGGTGTGCCACAAGTGTCGGTATTGATAACGAGAACCATGGCAGGAGGTAGGCACCACTATGATCTCCAATTTGCAGATGAGAAAACTGAGGCCCTAAAACATGGAGTAACTTGCCCAAAGCCCCTTGGCTAGCGAGCCCAGGTCTCTTAGGATGAACGGAGGAATTGAGTGTGTCAGCTCTGAAACAGCACTGCCCCTGTCCTGATTCTAGTAGCATCGGTCTCCTGCCGCTGGGCTCCCGCCTGTTTGTGTCTGCAGTGTCACTTGTGGGTTCGAGGTCAGAACTGTCTGCCCCTCCTCAAGAGCTTGACACACCCACTGTTCCCTGGTTTCATTTGTACGTTGGGTTCCAACTGTCACTCCCCAGCCGGCTCACAGGTTTCACTTCCCTGGGCCCTACCTAATTCACCCGCTTTTGAAATAGACGTCTATCTGCCAGAGTGGGTGTGAGAAATTAGAAAAGGGGCGTAAATATAAAGCCCACGGGAGTCTCACCACCATGCCATTCATGCTTTAGTGAGCACTGCACAAACAAAAAGCATTGTGATGAAGTATTTTTGTCCTCTCACAACGCTGGTTGACATCAGAATCGCCTCGAGCATTTTTTAAAAATACAACTGCCCAAGGCCCCACCCCAGCCTGGCCAAATCAGAAACACCAAGGCCAAGGCCCAGGAATCTGAATTGTACCTAGTAATGTGCTACCTGTTGTACAGGGACTAGGACCGCGCTAATGTTCATCCTTCTGGGAGTTTCCATAAAGGATTCCTGCCCAGGGTGGGAGGTAGGTTTAGAGAACCTCAAAGTTCCCTCCCAAATAACAACCCTCTTGTTTGCCTGGTTGTTGGTTGGTAGCTCCGGGCTGCAAGCTGAGTCACAATCAACGTACCGAGAAATATTTCTTCCATCCTATTCCACACCGGTCATTTCCCAAGCTCAGCATTCTGACAGCCAGAGTAGGGTTAGGCTCTGGGCACCGGAGGAAAACTATACTCCCTCCAGGGCTGTTTCTCCTCTGCCAAAATGAAGATCACTTTTAAAGACCACAAAGTTTCATGAACCACAAGATGAAAGCTGGTCATGCTGGTAGTGTCTGTTGAAGAACCAACATTCTTAAACACATACACACAGAAACAAAAACAAACAAAACTATGAATTCAAGACATTTCCAAATCAATTCAGTATAATTTTATTAATCACGACATTATCCACATGCATTTGAAAAGTTGTAGCACATTATTTATTCAGGCTCCAGGAAGATTTGGCACATGGCAATATTTGAACACTTTACAACAACTTTCCCAGGGGACTCCACTGTCCACAGATTGAGAACCAACCTGTACCACCTTGTCGGGGTCAAAGATCAGTGTCCAGCCCACCTGCCCCTGCACAGTAAATGACCCCAAAAATTTAATTATGGAATAGCAGTGTTTGAGATGAGCTTCCAGGGAGTAACCAAAGGACGAGAAAAGTGATCCAAGGCCAAGAAGGAAAAAAAAAATGGATCTGAAAACAAACTGTGCCCATAGCACATTATATCAAGGGTCAGCCTGGAACTGCACTGTGAGAACCAAAGTTGGACACCCAAAAGTAGACCAGAATACTCAGCAAAGCACCTGTCACAGTGGAGTAAAGATCTGAAAGCAAACGGTGCTTATTTTTCTTAAGAATGACTGTAGCATGATTTACAAATAAAGGCACATGTGTAGAGCAAGTTATTTTCAATGTTCTCCTAAAAATTATACTTGTAGTTAAGGAGCCCTGAAATTATTTTAACTTCAGGCATCTTGGGTATGACATTCCAACTGTGTGCCCAATCAGGAGGTGTAGAGGCAGCGTGGCCTTCCTGTAAGGTTCAGATTAGAGTCCATCTCCTCTGCAAAACCTTCCCTGGGTACACTGGTCTGAAATGACTCCTTCCTCATCTGAACTACTGCGTCCCCACCCTGCTCATGCTAAGTCTATTGGTCTGAGGAGGGTAGATGCCATCCACTCCTTGTTCTCTATATAATTCACCTCTAACCATAAAAGTTACACATAACTGTATTTGAACATCACAGATGTTGACTTGAACTCTTATTTAAGTTCCTTAGGACACTTGCTTCTTTCCTTCTGCCCTTTCTCCCATGAAAAGAGAAGTCCCCTGTACTAATCGATTGTGAATAACCACATATCAATTTGCTCTGATCCACCCGCAAAACCCACCCCAGACTTGGCCTTACCCAAGTAGAGACCCTACAAGTATAAGGGAGGGATCTTGAAATCTACTTTTTTCGTGTGTCTGCCAAGTCTTGCCACCTCTGATGGTTATCTTTTAAGATGTGCAAGGAGATGAAGTCACCTCGATGACATCAGTAACAGGATATCATCGTGCTGCACAAAAGCCCACAAGTCAGATGCAGGTGTTAGTTGAGAAACCAACACCCAAACTTTGAAAAATAAAAGGATAAGGCTTCAAACTTTCTCTACACAGCATCACCTCCCCTCCCAGGTAGTCTCTCCCCTTGACTTCCATTCATCACACCTTAGACCAAATTCTAGTTCCCCCTTGCCTCCTCCTTCTTTCTCATGCCCACACCCGTGAGTCACCAGGCGCTGCTGACTCCTCAAGAGCTCTTCTACCCATTAGCCTCCTTCCAATTCCCACCACTGTCCGGCCAGCCCAGACCCTGACAGCCTTCCACCTGCACTATCCGCGTAGATGTCCTACCTGATCTCTCCACCCCAGATTTCTCCTTCCAATCCATTCACCACTCCACAGAGAGGAGAGTAATATTTCTAAAGCCAAGCTCTGACCATGTTATTCTCCAACCCACAATCTTCACAGTTTTCCTATTGTTGGATAGAATAAAGTCCAGACCTCTTAGCCTTGCCTATAAAACCACCCATGCTCTGGCCTCAATGCACCTCACCAGACAGAACTCCTGCCTACATTCCAGCCAAACTGGCTAATCCCTGTCCCAGGCTCCAACCCTTTATTCTTGCTTTCTCACTGTGGTCCGACTGTCCTCGTTCCTGCCCAACTCTTTCCAGGTCAAAATCCTACGCATGTTTCACGTGCATCTCCTGGGTGCAGGCCTCTCCTTTCTCTACTGGACTTTCTCTCCACTTCAATGCTGCCCAGGCTGCTCTGGCTGATGTCACAGTTCTTGTATGCTCCTGTATTATCTCCCATGTCCAACTTACACGTCTTGGGGCTGAGAACTGTATGCTATTCACCTAGTATCTCTCCCAGTGCCTAGCAGAGCTCTGCACATCGTAGGCAATCCAAATAGTTTGTGAAAAGAAAACAGGGAAGGAGGGGAGGAAGCAAGGAAGTGAGGAAGAGCAGGATGGAGGGATGGAAGAAAGAGAAGGAATGAAAAGGCCTCAGAAATAAAAGAGAGGGAAATCAGAAGAGGCTAGAGAGAGCAGGAAGCGAAACCAGTAAAGGAGAAGGCAGGTCATAGACATATATGGAAAAAATAAAATAAAAAGCTGTGGGATAGATGCTGGGCAGCATGAGAGTGTGTGTAGCAGATTTGTAAGGGACAGGAACCAAAGATACTTACGCAGACTTCACACCAGCCTCCACTTTATGCAGTGGCAGACTCAAATCAGTGTATTATCTCTCCCACCTGTCACAGCAGGGCTGCGGTCTTCAGGCCCAAAATTGTTTCCTGTGATTTACGAAGCCATGATGGGTAGAAGCTCACCTTCATCTTACACTTAATCTAAGATTTAATTAAAACATCTTATCCCTATAATAATTAACTTTTAATTAATGTTATTCCAGTTTATGAAGTAGCCTTATAGATCACCCTGGACGGTCTTCTATCAGTCCTGCAAGGTAAATAGTTAATAGAATTCCCAGATAGCTGCCTCGCACTGTAGAGCCTGGGAAGCTTCTGTCTCACGCTGTCGTCTTATTGCCATCACTCTGTGACGCCAAGTCATGCTCAGGGCAGCCCATCTACTCCAGTTTCCAGAACACAGCCTGCTGCTTTACATTTCCAGGTCTTTGCCCATATGGTTCCCTGGTGGAATTCTTTTTGTGTCTTTCAACATTTTCACCTCCGGAAGCCAGGTCTAGGGAGAGAACCAGAGTGGGATCACCCAAGGGCCTCTCCAGGGTCCTCCCCTGGGGTCCTGGGGTGTCCATCACCAGACAGGCACACCTGGCATGTGATGGCATATTCAGCTTCTGTGGAAATTCTGGAAGATGACCCAGGACCAGGGAGATTATGGGGCCTGTGCCGTGGGACCCATGCCACTGCATCCGGCTGGTGAAAAACACAGACACACGCCTATACACATCTGCCCCCAGAGCTCACCCCAGCAACAAAAAGAAGGGAGGGCTTGCATAGTAAAACCCACTTCCCTCGCTAGCAGGAGAGGAGAGGAGAGCTGTTTATGCTCACAACAAAGTGGGACAGCAGGGGGGTGGGAGAGAAACTCAGACCTTGCATTGGCTTGTTTTTCCCACTTTCTGATTCTTACGGTGCTTCATACTCCCCCATTTTCAGCTCTTTCTTCTGCAGAATTCATTCAAGACAGCTTGCTCTGCTCACGGGGACACAAAGGCATGGGGCCTCAGGGCCAGAGACTGGGGACAACAGGGCAGAAGATCAGAGCATTCTAAGAGGTTTTCTCTGATTCAAGGTGGGGGTAAAACAGAGACTTTGAAGGAGAAAATCAAGCTACCAGTTGGGAAAAAATGTACCTAATAGTGTAATTTTTCATATTGGAAAAACCACCTGTTGTTTTCACAATACAAACTACAGAAAGTGAACAAAGTTCAACAAAATTCTCTTGACTGTTGGGGAACGAACAGAAGAAATCTTTTCTGTAAATTCGTGCTTTCGAGAAAGTGGCTGAAGACATCTCCTGGGACCTATTAGAAAGGAGTGTTTGTGTTTAGCATAAAAGGGGCCAGGAGGTCTTTGCCTACTGGGGACCAGGGAGCCCCTTTCCCTTTCTGGGCCAGTCTGGTGGCCCCCCAGCACCTGAACCTAGGTAGAAGCCTGATAGCAATGCATGGCAGAGCCTCATGAGATGTCCCCTTTGTGGAGTTGAGCTGAGGTACAGGGGCAGGCGAACGACAGAGAAGAGAGAAAGCCGGAGTTGCTGGGACTTCAGAAAATGCAGAAGCACTGGAGAGCCGGGGTCTCTGGGGTGGTCGGTTATGATTTCGCGTGTGTTCTCTCGTGTGCTCCTGTGTGCACACGTGCGTGAGAGAAGTTGGGGGGGAGCTCTGCTTGAAGGGGGGGAGGGTGGTACTTTTTATAGCCTGGCAAACGGCCACACTGTGACAAAAACCTTAGCACATCCCATAAGGGTGAAAAGCAATAGAAAAAAAAACTCCCCCTCAGAAAAGTAACCCACTGCCAGAACCTCTAACCCCGAAGTGAAAATTTACCTGGCAAAGAACAAAAATCCTGTTCAGTCTGGAGGAGTCTAATCTCAGTCTGGGAGACACTTGCCCATGGAGCTGGGATGTCCTCCATTTATCATCAGAGATAAAGCTCTCGGCAATCTGGACATGCAAAGGGAGACCTGTTTGTGGAAAGGATTAATCCAAGTTGTTCAGTGTTGTTCAAAGTGTCTCTGTGGAGGTCGCTTTGTCCCCTCTGCCCCCAAACAAGCCATAAATTATCCACATGTGAGCCGACTTCCCAACCATAAAGAGACAACCCCGGCAGATACTGACCTTTGAAGCCACTCCCTGCGCGGGGCTGGCCCACCTGGGATCTCAAAGGCAGGCAGGGACACCGAGGCCAGCACCAGTAAACACAGCCCGTGAGTTACCCGCCACCAGCTCAGCACAGGGATACTCGAGTGGAAAACACTCAGGAGAAAACCTGAAACACACCACCTTGGTATTTTTAAATGACACTGAAAACCGTTTCTCATCCTTCCTTTAAAAAGAAACTACTCCGACACAGAGCCATCCCCAATTTACAGAGATCTCACAAAATGCCCCGAGCTTGCGATTGGAGGCGGGCAGATGATGCAGCAATGCCTTCTCCAGGCAGCCACCAGCGCTTGCTAAAATAGAAACCTGTTTAGGTACATGTCTTCAGACAGTTTTTTAAGTGTTCATTTTAACCTGGTTTCGCCTAACAAAACCAAGCCAAGATGGGGTTAATCTCAGTCTTTATTAGCCTGTCTCCAAAGCTGCTGTTTTCCCACATTTTCTCTCCAAGGCAAGTACATCTGAAAGTCTCAGGAGGCCTTAAAAAGTCCAGCACTAAATCTTTTGAGTCACTTAATCCCCAAATATTCCATGTTTGGAGATAATTTCCTTTATGAATAAAAACCCCTAACCTGGCTGGATTCCCCTCAGACTTACTAATGGAACAAAGAAGCCTCTCATTAGACTCATCCCTGTGGCTGCAGAAATAAGTGTCTCAGAAAGCGCAGGTTTTGCTTTAGCCTCAGGACGGTTTTGGCTCCCATGGTCCTCGGCTTCCTTCCACGGCCATCCAGTCCAGCTCTAGCTGAGTTAGATCCAGTGGATCCAAAACAGGAGAGATGGGAGCCCAGGAGAAAGGGCCGACCCTCTAGGGATGAGGTTTGCTCAGCAGCAGGATGGGCTCCCTGTACAGGTAACGGGGCTGCCCATCCTTGGGCATGTGCACAGACAGAACCACCACATAGGGAAGCAGCTCCTTCCAGCAGCTGAGAGGTAAGCCCAAATGGCACCGAAGACCCATTCCAGCCCAGAATCTGAGACTTTGTAACTACAGGAGGGGCTTTCAAGGCATGTATGAGAAACTCTGTATGATTTCTCTTTCCTTCCCTTATCATGTATGTCTCTCTTCCACAATTAGAAGTACGAACATTTTACGCTGTATTTAAGGCTCCGGCTCGCTTTCTCTCACTTCTGTGGGTAATGGTGGAGAAAGCCATTTGCCTGGTTAGTCAAAGCTCTCCACTGTCAAGAAGGACATTTCTGCAGCTGAGATATAAACCTATATTAATAATAGGTCACGTTTTTTGAGCACTTGCTGTGTGCCCCACACTGTACTAGAGACTTTACATGCATACCGTATTTACTCCTCCCAACAACCCACTAAGTGGAATGTTATTGTTATCTGGATAGAACAGCAAAGGAAATAGAGATCTGCTTGCCCGGGGTCTAGACAGGTAAACCACGTGCTGGCAAACCAGCTCTCAGAAAATAAGTAAATAAATAAGTAAGTAAGTAAGCAAGCAAGCCCTGATGCCATGGTGTAAATATTCCCACTGTGGCTGATTTTAAGCTACCAATTTGATGTCTCTGAATCCGGAATTGGAAGAGCTATATAGAGTCAGCACTCAAGTGCCTGTGTGAGCCCACTCCAAAGCCCGGTGCTCTGAACAAGTAAGCTTCGCTGTCTGGCGTGCAATCGTCCTCCCTGCTGTTGTTCCTCCTGTTTAAACAGAAGAAGGAAGAGTGTTCCTCTTCCTGAAGGATGTTGTTCCTACAAAAACTGAAAGAAAAAACAGTGCCAGCACTCATACATCAAGGTAGTGGAGAAGGCAGAGAGCCTGGGATGGGAAAGGGGATGAGGATTGTAAGAGTCAGAGAGAGCTTGTTAATTCTTTTCAGGGTCCCAAATATTAACCCGAGTACAGCCGGGAGCCACAAGGGAGCATCGACTCAGAAATCCAAAGTGACTAATTTCGGTCTCAGAGAGACAGGCAAATAATGACAAAGAGGCCACCCCAAAAGGATTCTGAGGCCAGTTGTGGCTGTTTCTATTGCTGTCCATATGTGCCTTTTCCATACTCCTGACTCTGTCCCCCTCAACCCTATCCTTTCTTTTGATGCCTACTGTCAACACTTTAGGCAAGTGTAAACTGGAAGCTTGTAGAGTTTTTGTGTTAGTTTATTTTGAACCAACATTTTTAAGTTGAGAGATTTCATAGTAAATAATCAGGACTTTCAGCTTCTCTTTAAAAACTGGAAGATGTGGCCCAAATTCCCACGAAGAACAATGGAGGGTAGTGGCTGCTGCTTTTGCACAGGACATGCACCCTGCAGTTCTCCACAGTCCCCACCACTCCCTATTGCCTCACTCATGTTTTTAGACTTTATCATGCGTGCCTTACACCTACAAGTAGCTCCAAGGTCATAATCATGGCTTTAGATTTGGAAAACTGCTCAACCAAAATATTATATGGATCCCCCTATACACACACACACACACACACACACACACGCATAATTCCCACGCTGTCCTTCTGCTAATATAATGCTCTTGGTAGATGATCTCAGCAAGATCTCAAAGCCCATCTGTGTGGGTGATCAGATCACCACATTTCTGGGAGCACCATGGCTCTGCCAGGGGATGCACAGTTCTCTTTAGAAAACCGACTCACCACAGGGCTCTAGGCACTTCCCCTTGGTTATATAGCTGCCTGAGGTCACCACCAATAAATTACTGGCTTAAGGAAAACAATGACAAGCCTTTTCCATGGAGAACAGGGTTTGCTCCCTCAATTATTTCCTAAAGTAGTGCCCTCCTTCCCAGCTTGACACCATAATTTTTGAGGCAACAGCACTGGGCCTGTTTGTTGCTGTTCTTCACACCCATAAAGCCACACAGCACCTGCCACATGAGTTCAGTGAACTTTAAGAACAACTCATCCTCCTGGCAGTGGAATTAGTCAAGTAATGATCATTGCATTGTTAATTAAGTGGATGCTTTGTTAAAGTGACTTACCAGGGTGACTCTAAGTTGGCTATATTTGTTTACCAGTCTAGCTTTTTCTCTTTGTGTAGGAAATTTTGTTGTCTGTTCTTAACTGCTGTAAAGCTTCGACAGAAAATCACTAATAATCTCATTTTAGTGAAGGTGGATCTTTTAGAAGTTCAAGACATGATTTAAATTTTAAGGTAAAAATGGTTCCCAGAAAACTAGTAATAATTTTCTTTAATTGGTATTATAGCAAGATGGAAGGCTTAGGTTTATTTTCCAAAGTCACTTTTCACCTATAGGTGTTGGAGACAGAAGGAGTTAGGGAAGGAGGGGTGGGCTGGGTGTGGTTAGGCAGGGGACCATTTCTCCCACCCAACACCAGCTTGGAAATAGTTGACATTTGATAGCACTGTCTCTGAGATTTTTAACCCTCTGCCAGAATTACATGCCCCTTGGGAAATAGCCTCCTTTTTTTCCCTAACTACTTGGGAAAATATTAACTTTGTCTTTTTGAGTATCCCCTACTACCATCAAGGAAATCTGTACTTCCTTCTCTTTCAGGAACAAAAATGGTCAGTTTTTTTTGAGAGTCAGGGGAGGGGCCAGCCAGGAGACAGGAGGAGCCAGTATATTCTGAAGGCCTTTAACGCTTCCTTCTGACCCCTCCTCCTGCGTCCTGCCTCCTCCCAGCCACCACCAGGAAGATGTCTGTTCCCAAGCTTTCAGCCTGGCTAAAATGGAACCCATTGTGGGACAGAATACAGCTTCCTGTCATACATACACAGATACACACACATGCACACACGCTCACACACAAATCAACCAGCTGCAGAGCGAGCAACAGGAGGTGGCAGGATGCTTGCCACTGTGTCCCTGGATTTGTAAGCATGCCCTCCAAACCATGGCCAAAGCCAGTTATTTCCTGGGCTAAAGCCAACCTGAGAACTCAGGGACCTGCCAAAGCCTTGGCAGCTCCTAAACCTGGCTCTGTTGCCAGAGCCACACAGGAAAGTCATGAAGTCTTTAAATAAAAGTTTAGTAAATGATTAGGGCGCCCAGTATTTGTTCAGCAGTGGGCTAGCTGCAGAGAGGCTAGCTGGGCATTCACTTTAAGGAACCTAGAATATTTGGGTGAGAGGGGTATGACATAGACTCATTTAAAGTTGAATAACATCACAAGGTACGCCACTCAAACCAGTATTAAGTAAATGCCAAATGATCTTTCAGAGGAGGGAGCTTACTGAGGGTGAACTGCAAGAGGCAGAGAAAGGGACACTGTGTGATGTAGTAGAGCGATTCTGGGCTTTGGAGCCGGACAGACTGGGTTCAAATTCTCATTGTGGAATCACAGTCAAGTTCCTCATCCTTTCCAGACCTTAGTTTCCTTACCGGTGGAAAAAAGTGATGCTATCTGCTTTGCAGAGGTGTGGAGGGGACTATATGAGGTCAGCGGCATATAACAAGCACTCAATAAACGAGTTTGGTTTGTTTATTTTTTAGAGAACATCTTGCAGTAGTTCAGAATAGACATTTAGGTAGCATTAGCCCAGTGGAAAGTAAGGGGAGACCATTCCTTTAAAACGGGAAAGGAGGATTGTTATGGAAAAACTCATCAGATAAAGTGAATACTTTAGGAAGGGGAAAGGTATGAGAAGGGAGGCCTTCTGATTCTTTTTCTGTCATAAAATTTATTGACTTTTTTCTGAATATGAAAATGTTTCATGTCTAGTATAGAAAATTTGGAAAGCATAGAAAAATGTAAGGAAGAAAGGAAAAATAAAATATAATTTGCACCCAATGAAAACTCCTATAAACATTTTGGTTTTCCTCCTGATCTCTTCCTAATGTATATTTTAACATAACTGACATCACACTATACATGCAAGTTGGGGTTTTTTTTCTTTTAATAAGTTTAGGGGGTACAAGTTGAATTCCATTACATGTATATATTGTATGGCGGTGGAGTCTGGGCTTTTAGTGCACCCATCACCTGAGTAGTGTCCATCGTACCCCATAAGTAATTTTTATCCCTCACCCTGTTTCACTCTTCCCCCTTTTGAGTCTCCAATGTCTATTATACCACTCTGTATACACAAAATTTTGAATCCTGCTTTTTTCACTTAATGTTTCATAAGTATTTTCCCATGTCACTAAAAATTCTTTACAAACATCATTTGCAATGTACACATGGAATTTTATATATGGATGTTCCAAAAATCTTCTCAACTATTCCACCAACAGTGGTTATTTAGGGTTATTCAGACATTTCACTATCATAAATAACGTTTCCATGAATACCTTTGTGGCATAAATCCTAGTTCTTTAGGATAAGTTCGTATAGGTAGAATTACAGTGCTAAGGTCCCTGCTGAATACAAAATGCTTTCCAGTGACGCTGTCCCAACCCGCATTCCCACCAGTGACAAGCGAGAGACAGCTGGTCTTTTCAAATCTGGAGACCAAATATTATCTTTGAAAAAAAATGGGTTTTGCCTGATTTGATAGTCCCTAAATAGCATTTCATTGTTCTTTTAATTATCTGTTTCCTTTTAGCAGATATACCTAAAAAGATCTCAAAGGAATCTTCAGATAAACGACGGTGGCGCTTTCTTTTGTCTGCCAACAATCAACAAATATTTGTTATGCAAATCATTTTACTCCAAATTTATTTTCTCTGCCTTTTTGGACAGCTTTGGGAGATTTCACCTTTCAAATTTTAGCCACTGTGAAGAGAGGAGTTTCGAGGTGCAGTGCAGCTGACATTCCAGGATAAAACATACTGATTGTACCACTACCAGGCTTCATGAAAAGCGAGTCATGTTACCGGCCTGAAATTCCAGTCCTTCGACAGACAGGATGCCTGTCTTACCTAGTCTATAAAAATACGAAGATCCTGAAGTTTTATTAATGATTGATAAAAGTAAAAGTGCTTTTAAGTTTTTGTTTGTTTGTTTGTTTCAACGATTACCCGTTTGTTATAAAAGATACCACAAAGGATGCAGATCAAAGAGAGGCACAAGGCAAGGAATGGGGGACGGGGGCGTAGGGCTTCCAGGCCCTCTCCCAGCGCGCCACCCTCCAGGAACCTCAAGTTTTTAAAAATTCTATATAATGTAATTTTATGATTGATTTTATCTGGTCATCATTGTGTGTCCTGATTTGGCAATTTCTGAGACTCCGGCCTCCCTAATATCAGCTTTGCTGTGTCCGTGGAAGTGCGGAGCAGTTAAGGACCTTCACCGACAGACACTAGGGTGGGGGCCCAGACAAAAGAGGAAAGTCAGGTTCCGTGCAGAAAAGGTTCCCAGCCTCCGCACTATCTCTGGAACACCTCCAGACTGAAAGGTTTTATTTTTGGTGAAGAAAAGGGGGACGTAGTGTTTAGGGTCCAGTCTGGGCAGTTCCTCTCTTCCTGGAGTTGGGGTGTCTGAGGTCCGTGTCGTGGCGCACGAACCACGGTCCCAGCTACCACTGCTGCGGTCACCTTGCCCGCGGGTGCGCTATTTCTCGGCCCCGCCCCACCCAGCCTCGGCGCCGGCGGGAAGTAGGGCCAGGTGGAAAGCACTGTCTGGGCGCCCACTGCAAACCTCAGCCTGTCTGGGACAGCTTTAAAAGTCCAACCTCCACCCCCACTCCGCCCCGCCCAGCTCCTCAACCTAATTTCTCCTCCGCGCCAACGCTCGCCCATCGCACAAAGTCGAGGAAGACGCTGCACGTGGAGCCCGAAGAGCTGGGTTCAAGCCCAGGTTGGAACCTCAGGCCATCCCTGGCGTTTCATTTATCCGAGCCTGTTTCCTGTTCCCTCCACTCTCGCCAGCCTCTTCGGGTTCACCGCGGGGCCCCAGCGCTTAGAGCAGTGGGTGTCAGCAGTCGCCCTTCTGTAAATAAATGTCGACTAACTGCATCTCTGTAATGGTGACACCCACAGGGTGTTGTGAGAATGAATGAGTGATTACAAGTTCCCCGTGATCTGTTACAAAAAAGTACTAGTCGCTAAATGACTCTTCTAATAAAGCACACTTCATAATAAAGTCCTGCTCACGATCTGGTTACCACTGTTTATGACATTCCTGCCGCGAACACGCATCTACCTCTCAATCGCAGTCTCCAGAACCATGCCCGACCCTACCTTTTCCTGAAAGTGTTTGCTGATTATCTACACCTGCCCCTGGGTTATTGTGAATGTTGTGCACGCATCGTTGAGCTCCAAAGGAAGGATCCTTAACGTATTTCATCTTCTGAATGGACTGAATCTGCTCAAAAAACGGGGAATGGAGTCAAAGACGCTTGGCCCGACTTCCAACATTGCCGCCTACCGGTTGGGCTACTCCCACGTGTCACCTCCCCTCCCTGGGCCTCTGTCTCCATTGTAGCCTTCCCAGGTCTGGAATTTCATCCACGTGAGCGAGGATGGATGCACCACACTGGGACGCGTCCCTCGCCCGCTCTTCCCGCCTCCCCTCAGGCGCTACCACTTGCCCCCAGGCGCATCCTGCTTTCCCCAAGTTAGGGAACGCCTCTGGGACGTCCTGCAGGGCTGGAGACCCGCGAAGTGACCACCCAACAGCAGGGGCTCGCGGGCTTCCCGGGACGCTCAACCCTGCGCCCCGCCCCTGCGCCCTCCTCCCTCTCGCCTGCCCTCTCTCCCCCTCCCCGCCCGAGATGCGCATGCGCCGCTCCGGGAGCGTGTGTTTATAAGTCCGGCTTCGGCCAGAAACTTCAGTTTGTTGGCTGCTGCAGCAGGTAGCAAAGTGACTCCAGGAGCTTTGAGTGGTCCGGTAGCCACCGCGGCTGGAAAACAAGCGATCACCATGGAAGGGATAAGTGTAAGTCCAGTTTCAACCTGCTTTGTCATAAATATCAAACGCGTGAACTTAGAGCGCAGCCCCTCTCCTGGTGGGCAGAAGCAACCAGAACATTGGAGGTGCCCGTGCCCCAATGGAGGGGCACGAGAAGGAGTTTTCTTGACTATGGCTATGTGTGTGTGGGGGGGGGGGTAGGATTAGAATCTTTTTCTCTGTTAAGTAGAGGCGAAAAGATTGTAATGAACGTTCTGGTGGCTGCATGCTTCTCCCCCTTGAATGCTGCGGCGCGCGGCGGCTTGCACGCTGTTTGCAAACATTAAGAACATTCTGTGCACAAGTGCAGGAAGGCGTGCGCGCTGCCCCAGGACTCAGACCATAGGATCTGTTCCTCGGGGGGAGCGGGGATTTCTTGAGAGCGAGTTACATTCTCTGAATTTAAAGGCGGAGGGCTGCGCGCCTGGACTCAGTTCCCAAAAGAAGTCTGTGCCCTGCTTTAACTTCAGGCAAAAGCGCCTGGGGACTCTTCTTGACGTTGGGAGCGTTTGTTAAACTGCATGGCCCGCGGAGCTGTGCCAGTCCCCGGGTATAGTTGGCAGAGGGCGGGAAGGGCGGGTAGACCCGCCGCGCCGATCGCCTGAGGGGACTGAGTGGTGGCAGTAGCTAAGAGGTGGCTGGGGACAGCCCGCGCGCCTTGGGATCAAGGGGGAAAACTTTCCGGCGTCCCACGCCGCGAGTGGGCCCTCAGGTGCGAGAATTTGGGATCGTGCGGAGGTCAAAGGGGTGGTTTGAACTCCTCTTTGACACCGCGCAGCTGCTAGCCCCGAGGTGTGCGCTGCGCGAACGCGGACCGGGATGGGGGTATGGGGGTTAGGACCGCACCTGGGTCGCCCGGTCGCTGCGGCGAAGACGGGCAGGTGCAAGTGAGAAGACCGTTTAGCTCTCTCTAAGCCCAATTGCGGCGTGTAACCGACGGTGGTTTCCTGAAGCCTTTTGAAACCCCCTTGCAAGGGAGGCTTTTCGTTTCCTCCCGCGGCGCGCAATTCAAAGGCGCTCGCCGAGGAGCCGCCCAAACTCTCCCCAGCACCGCGTGGGACAGAGCCTGGCGGGGCCTCGCCGAACCCCTGGAGCCGCGGCCTGTCGGCTGTGGGCGTGGGTGTGGTGGGCAGCCGCGGTGGCCTGGGGCTGGCGACTGGGCCCCTGGCGTGCCCACTGCCTGGAGGCTTCCAGCCGTCCACCTCGGACCCCGTTAACTGGATGTATGGCGGGGTGGAAAGCGGCCCGGGAGAGTGAGGAAATGAAACTTGGGGTGAGGACCACGGGTGCAGAACCCGTGACCTTCCCCACCCAGGAAAATGCCGCGCTCCCTAACGTCCCAAACGCGCCAAGTGACCAACATGAGGATGGCAGAAGAGGCTCACGCCCTGGAGTAGCGCCCGCTTGGGGAAGGGGGTGCCATTTGTTCATTTCTGACACTCCCGCCCAATACCCCGGGCACCGCAGGTCCTTCATTTTAAGGCCGCGTTCGCCTTCCCCGCTACATGTTGCTTGAAGCGCAGGATGGTTTGTGTTTAGACAGGCGTGGGAAAAACAATGTTCTGAGCCTTAGGAAGAATGCGTCTTTGGACCCCCGTGCGCCTCCCTCCCGTCTTCCCTCTTTTGGCGAACCTTCATACAAAAAGTTAATCCCAGCTCCTGGTCGCAGCACCGACCCCACCCCCCACGCCGCCTAGGAGTGGCCTCTTTGTGTGTATGGGTTTTTTTTTTTTTTTTTCCTCCCAGGGTTTTTTTCTTCACTCTAGTGGGCGGGGCAGAAGAGTTAGCCAAGATGTGACTTTGAAACCCTCAGGATTTCGGCGCCCTTTTGTTCTAACAAAGACTTTGTGATTGGCTCTACTAAAGACAGATATAATGAAGCGACTATGGGGGAAGATGGGGAGGCGGATTCTACAGTAATTCTCTTGTGCCCTTGCCCCAGTACTTCAGAATATCCCGAAGGCGGCTAGCCTGAATTGGGTTTTTTAAATTGCTTTTTTTAAACACCAAAAAAATTTTTAAAACTTGGGTAATGCCTGCTGAACTTGGAAGTGAATGTCCGTTCCCTTGCCTCTTTTGCAGATATACACTTCAGATAACTTCACGGAGGAAATGGGCTCAGGGGACTATGACTCCATAAAGGAACCCTGCTTCCGGGAAGAAAATGCCCATTTCAACCGGATCTTCCTGCCCACTATCTACTCCATCATCTTCTTGACTGGCATAGTGGGCAATGGATTGGTCATCCTGGTCATGGGTTACCAGAAGAAACTCAGAAGCATGACCGACAAGTACAGGCTGCACCTGTCCGTGGCCGACCTTCTCTTTGTCATCACGCTTCCCTTCTGGGCAGTTGATGCTGTGGCAAACTGGTACTTTGGGAAGTTCCTGTGCAAAGCCGTACATATCATCTACACAGTCAACCTCTACAGCAGTGTCCTCATCCTGGCCTTCATCAGTCTGGACCGGTACCTGGCCATCGTCCACGCCACCAACAGTCAGAGGCCAAGGAAGCTGTTGGCTGAAAAGGTGGTCTATGTTGGCGTCTGGCTCCCAGCATTCCTGCTGACTATTCCTGATTTCATCTTCGCCGGCGTCAGTGAGGCAGATGACAGATATATCTGTGACCGTTTGTACCCCAGTGATTTGTGGTTGGTTGTGTTCCAGTTTCAGCACATCATGGTTGGCCTTATCCTGCCTGGTATAGTCATCCTGTCCTGCTATTGCATTATCATCTCCAAGCTGTCACACTCCAAGGGCCACCAAAAGCGCAAGGCCCTCAAGACCACAGTCATCCTCATCCTGGCTTTCTTCGCCTGCTGGCTGCCCTACTATATTGGGATCAGCATCGACTCCTTCATCCTCCTGGAAATCATCAAACAAGGATGTGAGTTTGAGAACACTGTGCACAAGTGGATTTCCATCACCGAGGCCCTCGCCTTTTTCCACTGTTGCCTGAATCCCATCCTCTATGCTTTCCTTGGGGCCAAATTTAAAACCTCTGCCCAGCATGCGCTCAGCTCCGTTAGCAGAGGGTCCAGCCTCAAGATCCTCTCCAAAGGAAAGCGAGGTGGACATTCTTCTGTTTCCACGGAATCTGAGTCTTCAAGTTTTCACTCCAGCTAACACCGATGGAAAAGACTTTTTTTTTACACAATGAAGAACTTTTTTTTAAGTGACACATTTTTCAGATATAAAAGACTGACCAATACTGTACAGTTTTTATTGATTGTTGGATTTTGTCTTGTGTTTCTTTAGTTTTGTAAAGTTTAATTGACTTATTTATATAAATATTTTTTTGTTTCACATTGATGTGCATCTAGGCAGGACCTGTGGCCAAGTTCTTAGTTGCTATTTTATGTCTGGTTGTAGGACTGTAGAAAAGGGAACTGAACTTTCCAGAGTGTGTAGTGAATCATGGAAAGCTAGAGATGATCCTCAGCAGTTTGTGCATAAATAATTTCTCCATTCCTGTGGAACATCTTTTTTTTTCCTGTTGTGAAGTTTTCTGGTCACACTATGTGATTTTGCTGTAGAAGTTGGCACTTGTAACCAAAGTCTAAAGTCATATAGAAATGCCGGTTTTCAGTTTTCAGGAGGGGGTTGATTTCAGTACCTGCAATGTACAGTCTTGTATTAAGTTGTTAATAAAAGTACGTGATAAACTTAGCATGATGTTCTGATTTCTGTTGACATTCTTTTGGCTGGCAGAAGACAAAAATAATAATAGATATGTTTATGGCACTCAAGCTACTGTCCTAGGTATTTTCATTGTAATATTTTACTTAACCCTTATCACAGTTCTATAATAGATTCTGCTTCTGTTATTACTTAAATGTTATAGAGGAGGAAACTGAGGTACAGAAAGCCTAAGTAACTGGGTCAAAGGCATGTATGTGGTAAGTAGCAGAGCCAATATTTCAAACCAAGTAACGTGAATCTGAAGGCCTAACTACAACTACTTTCAACTCTGGTGTAAGTTTGGAAATGTCCAGCCGGTCCCCATTCCTAAGAAAGCTCACCTTTCAGAAGGATAAGCACATGCAAAGAAGGAAAGGTAGGCAGTAGCGTTTGGGTTTCACTCTACCAGCCCCTTGTGTAATCCAGGTCTGTGCCATGCCAGGCACTGCATGCTTTTCTCATCTAATCATCTCAGCATAGAGACCATCACTCCTTTCACAGCCAAGAGAATTGAAATTCAGAGACCTTCCATAACTTGCACTTTCATGGGGCAGAGCCCAGAGCTGACAGCCCTTGCTCTTAACCATCACCCACTATTGTCCCTCGGAACACCTGGTCATGAGTCAACTGAACTGTTAATAAAGAAAATAAAGCCAAAAGTGAATGTTTTCTTCATAAAATTAGCCACAACCAAAATATCCCTCTTGCAATATCTTCTATGCAAATCTCAACACTTTTATTCTCAATCTATTGCAACACCTAGCACCCCCTCAAAGACTCAGCCAAGCAGCTAACAGTTTGTGTTGGTGCTTTTTAGAGCTCGGGAGAAAGGTCCCCTGAAGCAAGCTCCCCATTGCACATATTTTGCACAAGATTTTGGAGTCTTATGTAACATCACCCATAGCTATTTACACTACCATTGTGCAAGCCTCAGACTCTTGAGTAAATGTCAGCTCTGGTTTCCATTTAAAGATAATTTCTAAACTGTCGTAGCCATACCTAGCTCACTTTGTAACACAAACAGGGCAGTCCAGGCATGCACTCAGATAATAAGTAGGATACAATTAAGGCAATATTTGGTCTACTTTTAGTAATTGTTTCTGGCATAGAAAATCCATTTTGGAGGAAAAATTGCCATGCCTTATCTTTCTGAGGCAAATCACATTTGTTCAAGGCAAATTATAGATCCTGTGAAGGGAAATAACTTAATTACTTAAAATAGAATCCAATTTGGCTGTACATTTTTGCTGCAGTCTATGGATCTGGGATAATTCAGAGTGGTGTTCCTAGTCCACTTGAGAACACAATTAGATTTTAGATAGGAAATTATCTTGAGGTTTCTTAGTTTTCCCTGGGAAGCCTAATTGGATCACCCTTCATTTAAGCATGGTTTTACATGTACTCTCTCAAAGGCTTAGTCTTAAAGCCATGACCATTGTGACAGACTTCACTTGAACCTTTTCTATAAATATTTATTCTCTGGGAAACAATAGAAAAGAAATCCTTGGAAGGCATTCTTTTTCTTTCTCATCTTGGCTTGAAACCAAAGGAGATTCCTCTCCTTTGCCATGGAGTTACAACAAAAGGAACTGAGCCGAAACAAAATTCCCAGTGTCACCAGTCTTGGATATTTCATTCTCCCTTGAGACAAAGGTGGGATAGCTCTTTTTCCGAAAGAAAAACAGCCTTGGCTCTCTCCCTGCCCCAAAAGAGTGGTCCCCAGCACCCCCTGCATCATTCTCTGTCTGGACCCTGCCATGTTCAGAGTGGCTCCAAAGCATTCCCTGTGTCGTGGTCTGTCTGACGACTGGGGAAACCCAGTCTGCTGGCCAGCCCTTGCATGAAGCAGCTAATTGTTCCCTCTCCTCATCCCTTATGAATGGGGCCCTTGAAGGTCAGTAATGTAGATGCAGTTGTATAATGGAAGCTAAAATATTTAAATTGTATGCATACTGCCAACAATGGCATAAATATGACATCTAACTTATTAATAACATTAAGGCTGTAACTGGGGAGGAAAATGGATGTTTTATCTTGCAAAGCCTTTGTTTTCCTAAAATGCCACTTGGCTATTTACCTCCCTCTACTGTGGGCTTCCCAGCTTCCTTTTGTGGTTAAGTTCATATATTAAAATAAGGATTCTGGGGTACTCTTAGAGGAGATTACCCTGCAGGCTTTATTTTAATAACTGAACTAAGTGTTTGTGACTTTCTCCTAGCTTATTGTCAGATACTAAATAAAGGCTCCACAAACAATTGAGTTGTCATTAGTCCCCATGTAATTTTCATTTAGGAGGGGTAGAGAGCCCTGGAGATAAAATTCAGACTACCTTAGAAAATACCCCAGGCATCCCCCAACACTTAGAAATGCAGCATTACATGCTGGCATCATAGGGATTTGCCCAATCCACTTGGAAGAGGTCTCCTGATGTGGCTTAGCCAGTCAGTGCTAGAGAGATCTGCAAGCAGCCAGGTGAATAACATTCCCATGAGCACAGTCTAAGAGTTGTGTTGGCACCTCAGGGGCCAATAAAAGAGTTGAAATGAATTCTATGAAAACAATGGTCCTCAACTGGGGGCAATTTTGCCCATTAGGGAACACTTGGTAAGGTCTAGAAACATTTGGGTTATTATACTGGGTTGGGGAGGGGAGCAGGAGCCAGTGAGTCAGGGTTAGGAATGTTGCCAAACATCCTGCAGCGCACAGAACAGCCCTGCCACCAGAATTATCTGACTCAAAATGTCAGTAATGCTCAAAGATGAGAACCCCTTTTTTAAGGTGATAATAATTATCAAAATAAGGATACACCTAACCAGTATAATTTTATGGAATAACACAAATCCATAAAGAGCTTGGTATCTGCTATGGTCCGAATATTGTGTCCTCCCCAAATTTATGTTAAAATCTTAACCCCCAAGGAGATGGTATTGAGAGGTGAGGCCTCTGGGAAGTGATTAGGTCATAAGAGTGTGGCCCTCCTGATTGAGTTTAGTGCTCTTATAAAAGAAACCCCAGAAATCTAGCTCACCCCTTCCACCACATGAGGACACAGCTGGAAGGTGCCATCTATGAACCAGAAAGTGGACCTCACCAGACACCAAATCTGCCAGTGCCTTGATACTGAGCTAGGGACTTCGCAGCCTCCAGAACTATGAGAAATAAATTTCTGCTGTTTATAAGCCTCCAAGTCTATGGTATTTCATTATAGCAGCCAGAATGGACTGAGACAGTGTCTCTGGACAAGATCCCAAGTCCCTTTCAGCCTCCTTGACTCAGTCTCGTTTTAATGGGTTCTACTCCTGCCTTACTCAACCCACACACCGCTCTTCCACCCTGATTTCAACACTGCTTTGTCATCTGAACACCTCTTTCTCTTTATTTTCTTCTCCCACTAGATGGTCAGCTTCTCAATGGCAGGGACTCTTGTCATTTCTTCTCTATTTGCTGATGGGCTGCTGCATGCCAAGCTAGGAAGACATTCCACAAAGGAAAATTAAATGATAAAATGCTAAATTCTCTAATTCTCATCAAGTATCTGTCTCTCTAAAGCCCACATTGTGTACTCATTTAATCCTCACCACTGCCTGTGACTCAGTTTGGAACACTTCCCATTTTTCTCCTTTTATTTAAAAAATAAACAAGGAGTGATAAGGTACCAGCCTATTGTTTCATTGTCTGCAACTGACTTGCATTAATTTAAATCAATCCTGTTAAGTCCAACAAGTAACACCTAAAGCCTTCTGAAAATCCTTCTTCCAACTGAAAATGCAAGCTAGTTGTAGGCCGAGTTGAGGGATGCACATTATTAAGAAGCCACAGAAGGGGAAAGAATTTTTCAAAATCAAACAAACAAAGGTGTTTAACCAAACTAGACCAGGTGCTGGGTGTTTATCTGGCAGAGCTGGTCCACTATTAAGTTGATTTACATATTACAGTTCAATTAACCAGAACCCAACTCATCAACACTCTTAATTAAAGGGAATTACTTCCTCATATTTGACTCTGTCTGAAGAAAAGCAATGTATATTGAGAGCTCACTAAATTCCAGGCACCCTCATACATAGGGTACAAGAGCCCCGTCAGTGAGATACTGCTATCTCCATTTTCAAGCGAGGGCACAGTCCAAGTTAAACTCCAAATAAAGGGAATAATGGTCTTCCCACTACACACACTATAAGTGTTATTAGAACAACCAAGTTATGGGGCATGTCCTCAAGTTCTCAATATATTCCATCCGAACTTCTCTGTCTTTTCTATTTCTAGGTGGAGTCCTATGTGATAACAATAATAGTATCCACTTACCTGGAGGGCTTACTACACACCAAGGTACTCTGATTATTTCATGTTCATAGCAGCCCTACACAGTAGGTATTATTATTTGCCTATTTTACAGATGGAGAAACCGAAGCATAGAACGAAGTTTAAAATTGACCCAATGTCACATGTTTTATAAGTGGTAAAGCCTGAGTTTGAACTCAGGCAGTCTAATACCAGAGTATGCCTTCTTAAGCACTACAGGAACTTTGTTATTTGCTATGATGTTAGTCAATATCCAGGATAACAACCATGAGGTCAAAAAGATCCCCATGCTCTTCAATACTCTTAATATTTAAGAGTATTAATAAGAGTAAGAGTAAGTTATTGATACTCACATACTTGTACTTTTGTCACAAAGCGGACACTGACATTTTAGAAAGATTTTTTACTATCAGTAGTTAAAATAAAATGGGTTTCAAATTAATCCAGTACACTGTACCTGGAACATAGTAGGAGCTCAATAATGTTTTGTTGAATGAGCAAATGAATGAGCACCCTTAGATTTCTATTCCTGAGAGCACACCATTCTCTAAGCATTTCGATTCGTATTTGTGGGTGTGGCTTGGCTTCCGTCCTTCCTTCCTTCCTTCATTCTTTCACAGTCATTCACTTATTGAACCATTTATTGAACAGCACTCTGGGTCAGGCAAGTATGAAAGTTGCTAGTGGCAGAGTGGAAGATGTAATCCTTTGGTGTTCTGGACACACCAGAAAGGTAGGTAAAGGACTCTCAGACTTGCCAACTTCCAGCATTTTAAGAAATCAAAGTTTTCACCCACTCATCCAATTTTCCTATTATTTAATACCCCCTCAGTCTTCTTCCCATTCTTTCCCCATTTAAGGGGGAGCAGACCCCAGCCCACCTCACAAGGTAGGTGAGAGGCCCCAGACCTCCTTCCTGCTTCATCAGCCCAAGGGAAGCTGTTCATGTCCTTAGGCTACAAGCAGAGATCCTGCCAAACCGTAGGATATGGGAAAGATCCCTGCAGGCAGCGGCCTTCTGTCTGTAGGAGACAACTTGTTAGGCCCTTGGGATTGAAGAAGGAAATCAAGACCATCATTTTGGGCCACATCCCACTTCCTTTGGCAAGTCTACTTAGTCTCTATCAGTCGAGTAAGCTTTTCCATCCCGAATTCTTAGCACATGAAGTCTTCGATGTGTAAGCTCACACATATAAAAGCTTTTGAAAGTTAAAAGCAGCTGTTGTAAATGCTATTATCATGATTCTTTTTAAATTTTTAAAGTAAACGTTGCTTCTCAACTAGTTTAATGTCTTAAGCACCAAGATCTTTGCAGTCTAACATCGTTAATAGATATTTAATTTTATTTGATGAAAAAATAATCGGATTCCATAGGGCTGTATCTACGTTGGCCAAAATTATATAAGATTAGCTCAGTTGTTTAATATTTCCAAAGCCAGACTCAAGGGCGTGAGTCCCGCCGGGTGATCTTTAAAGTAATGTGACACATGAACATAAGCTGTATGAATGTAAAGACTGTGTCTGTTTTTCTCGTAGCTGTATTTCCAGTGTCTAGGATAGAGGTCTCAAGCTTTTGCTATAAAGGGCCAGAGAGCAAATATGTTAGGCTCTGTGGGCCACCCACTTTCTGTTACAACTATTCAACTACCACTATAGCAAGAAAGCCTCCGCAGACACTATGTTAATAAGCAAGTGTAGCTGTGTTCCAATAAAACTTTATTTGTGCACACTGAAATCTGAATTTCATAGAATTTTCACATGTCACAAAATATCATTCTTCTTTTAAGTTTTTTTCAGCTACTTGAAAATGTAAAAGCCATTCTTTGTTCCTGGGCTATGAAAAGCAGGTAGCAGGCCAGATCGGACCTGCGGGCTATAGTTTGCTGACCCCTGGTCTAGACGATGCTTAAAGCACAGTAGAAATTCAATAAACATGAATGAGTAAGTGAAACTCTAAATATAGGAAAGTTCACTCTTTAAGCTTAAGGCCCTAAAAACCCCAGTGAACGAGTGACTTTAATCTATTTGCATAAATATGACACCTACCACTTATAAAGCCCTGTAGCATTCACAAAACGCTTGCATGGGTAGGACCTCCATGTGGGTCTGTATACTGCTTTGCCACATTGGTTGGCAACATCCTGCTCGTTACTGGGTTTATTATTTCAGAAAGAAAGTTCTAGGACAAGAGAGTTGCCTTTTTTATCCACCTGTGTGCAGCTCTATCACTCTCATCTCTCAGAACGTGCATGAATGTGGCATCTCCTTACCTTACAACTCCCTATAGCTAGAACAGTGACAGCTCACTAATAAAAGCTGTTGAGGTGCACTGAGTAACCGTCCATGGGCAAGAGCAACACCAGCTTTGCTCCTCCAAAGTGATAATCACCAGTCCCAACTTTTGGCAGTGACTCCCCAGGCAGTCCGTAAGTAGGACAAAAGAAAAAGCCGTAATCCATGGCAATAAAAAGTGTTTCACGGCCACAAGCCGAGCCACAAAGCCCAAGAAAAATCAATGGCGCAGAAAGCGTTTTTTGGACCCAACCCCAGCTTTTAGGGGAAAGAGGATAATTCTGCTATTTCCTTTTAGCCTTCAGGTGCCACTTGGGAATGTCAAAATTAATCTGCCACTGTTAGGACTTTTACTAAAAAAAAAGTCTCCAAGGGAACTTCACTACTTTATAGGACATTTTTCCCAAGGTAAGATGCTCAACTTCTGTTTCAGATGAGAGGATGTGAGAAGAAGCTGAAGAAACTGTCACGTGGTTTCTGTTTTAAAGTGGGGTTTCTGTTGTATCAGTATGACAATGCAAAAATGGCTGCTTAGTCACCGCGGTCCAGAGTACAGGAGGACAAGCTATCCGGGCCCTGGAAAAAATTCCTGGCTTGTTTGAAACCCCACCAGTGTGGAGTGGAAAAGAGGAGAGATTTGTGGAAATAAATAAAATGTGAAAGGACACAAAGTACCGATTCGTAAAAGAGGAAATAAAACTGATAAACAAAAATATGAAGAAATGTTCAACCTCACTGGTAACCAAATAAATAAAAATCAAAACAACACACTGCTTCTCACTTACCAAACTGGCAAACATGCTCAGAGTGGCAATGCCCAAAGTGCCAGGGTACAAGGCAGGCACAATGAAGCACTGCTGCTCAGATACAAACTGGCCAAGTCTTTCCAAAGCCAAGGGCAAGTGCCCTGGGAGCCTTGATGCTAATCGCCTTTGACATAGACCATTTCTGGACAACCAATTCCAGGAAACACTTCCTAAATCTTGAAAATGTTTTACATGCAAAGTCGAATTTTGCATTTGTAATAACAAAAAATGGCATTCACCTAGATACCTGGCAGCAAAATGAGGATGAAGAAAACTATGGCAAATCTACTCAATAGAATATTATCCAGCTTCTTAAATGGTGTATATAAAGGCTGCTATTATAAAAAGTGTTTATGATATGTACAATGAAAGAAGCAGATTACAAAATTGTGCATACTATCTAATTATAAATTTGTTTAAATCTATGCATATAAAAATAAGATAAAATGTTATTAGCATTAGTTGTTTGAATCATAGCTTTCTAGGTGATTTTAAAAGATTTTTAAAAAATTTCTATGTACTTTCCAAACCTACTATAATGAATAATGAAAAGATAATTAGCTTATTTTAAAAGGTGTAGGGCAGGAAAGAAAAAAAGTGTATAGACCCAAGCCCCTTCTTTTTTTTTTTTTTTTTTTTCGAAAAATGCACAAACTTTTGCCCAGGCAAAATTGCCGTGGGTGAACCCAACCAAAAACCAACCAAAAACACATGGGAAAAACAAAACAAAAACCCCAACCCACCCCATAACATGGG
>CAUYRT010021491.1:0-21443 GCA_963574885.1 Lepilemur ruficaudatus | reverse complement strand
TCCCTGGCTAATCAATGAAGCCATGTCCAGGTGTTGCTATATTGTGATTAAAGTCCCAAATCAGTTGACTTTAAGCAAGGGAGGTTATCCTAAATAATCACAATGGGCCTGATTCAGTCAGTGGAAAGGGCTTAAAAGTAGAACTTGAGAGTTCCCTGAGGAAAGAGAAATTTTGCCTTTGGATAGAAGCTTTACCCCCTACCCAAGAGTTGCAGCCTACCCTTCCCGGTGGCCTGCCTTGTGTCTGTCGGACTTGCATTGCCGGCTCCTGCAATCTCGTAGGCCAGTCCCTTGCAATATGTAAATAGTCTGGCTGGTCTTCTCTGGTTGAAGCCTGCCTGATCACGTGCCTTCTCATCTTTTAGGTCTTTGGTGCATTCCCCCCTCTAAATCTGCCCTGGAGCCATGCTTCTCACACTTTAGTGTACAGAGAATTGTCTGTGGATCTTATAAAATACAGATTCTGTGTAGCACGTCTGGGATGGGGCCTGAATATTCTCATTTCCAATGGTCTCTTGGATTGTCGGTTGGTAAACTGTGTAACATACCAGGTAGCAAATATTTTAGGCTTTGTGGGCCATGTGGTCTCTGTCACTACGGCTCATCATTATTGCCGCACAGAAACAGCCAGAGACAGTATGTACATGAATGGACACGGTTCCTCTCAACATAATTTTGTTTACAGAAAAGGTGATAGGCCAGGGGCAGCTGGAGTTTGCCAGCACCTGTCCTAGAGTCTAACAGTGCCATTGGTTCAGAGAGTACACTGAAGAAGCAAGAGGACAGAGCAGAGGCTCAGAGCAGTAATGTGTAAATTTTTGTGAAGTCTATGTGTTATGTTGCCATGGTGCACCAGAGGCTTACTCTACCAGCTCATGGGAGCCAAAATATTTAGAATTTTGGCAAACCAGTTATTAAACTGTTATTACATTGAAATTGGCTCTGGTGGAAATATTTATACCATGGAAAAGACAAATGCTACAAAGCATGACTTTTTATTGTTTCCCTTAGTGTAGGGCTTTAGCAACACCTCCCCCTGGCATTAAATCCTTCAGAGTTACTTATAATGTGAAGTTTATCCAGGTTAAAAAATATGGAAGTACATGTACATAAAATGACAAATTAGTTATTTCAGTTAAATATCCCTTAAATATTTTGTTAAAATTTGTGTACTATCTTTTGCCAAACACAAGAAATGAAGTTTATCTGATTCTTTTTCCTGACTATGGAAAAATAAAAGCTGATTCAAGAATATTCATTTATTTTGGCAATCATTTTTTCTTTTAAAGTATGACAAACTACCAGAAGATTTCTAGGCCACAGACAAATAGTTGGTTGGCTAAGGAATTAAACGTGGTCTTGTTCATTTCTCTGACATACCATCGTTTCCCTTGTGTGTACCATCTATGTTCAGTGTGAGGCTACAGAATACTGAAATCACACAATGTTGTGAATAAAATAATGTATTTTCAATGTATGTTTTCATACTGGGAAAGAGGTATTTTTTTTTTTTTTAAGACAGTGTCTCACTCTGTTGCCCCGGCCAGAGTGAGTGCCGTGGCGTCAGCCTAGCTCACAGCAACCTCAAACTCCTGGGCTCAAGCGATCCTCCTGCCTCAGCCTCCTGAGTAGCTGGGAGTACAGGCATGCACCACCATGCCTGGCTAATTTTTTTCTATATATATTTAGTTGGCCAATTAATTTCTTTCTATTTTTTAGTAGAGACGGGGTCTCACTCTTGCTCAGGCTGGTTACGAACTCCTGACCTTGAGCAATCCACCCGCCTCAGCCTCAGAGTGCTAGGATTACAGGCGTGAGCCACCGCGCCCGGTGGAAAGAGGTATTTTTATTAGATATTCATGTCACTCCTGTTAGAAGTATAAGCTAAATTGATAAGCATTTAGTATTAAAAGTGTCCTTAAAATATCCATTTATTGTTTCATTTTATAAATAAGTCACTGGGATCTGAGAGGTGAAATGAATGCTGCGGTCGGAATGTTTGTGTATTCTCAAGATGCAGTTGAAGTCCTAGCTCCCGGTGTGATGGAATTAGGAGGCAGGACTTTTGGGAGGTGACTAGGTTGTGAAGGTAGAGCCCTGCTGCGTGGGCTTAGTGCCCTCATCAGGGGCTGAGAAGAACAGAGTTCCCCTTCCCACCATGTGAGGACACACCAGGGAAACAGCCATTTGTGGACCAGGAAGGAGGCCCTCCCCAGACACTGAATCTGCTGGCATCTTGATCTTAGACTTTCCAGCCTCCAGAACTGTGAAAAATAAATTCCTCTTGTTTATAAGCCACCCAGTCTATAGTTCTCTGTTACAGCAACCCAAATGGGCTAAGACATTGAGTAGTTAAAATACTATAGCCAGTTAGCAGCAGGGCTGGGTGTGGATCGCCCTCCTGACTTCCACTAACCTGCTCAGTGGTTTTAGCTCCTGCTGTGCATCGGGCTGTGTGCTTGACTCTGAGCACGGAAAGCTGAGTGAACAATGTCCCCTGCTCTCAAGCAGCTCACCATTTCCTTTTGTAAGTGACTCCAGTGTGCTCAAAGTTTTAATACAGGTGCAAAAAAAGACCTGGTGTAGAAGATGAAGCAAAGAACTCAGCGAAGATGAGAAAAACTTCCAAGTGAGGGAACTTTGGTTCTGTGTCTTAAAATGTGTGTTTGAGGAAGGGTTGAATACATATATGAATGCACGCATAATGAACAAACGCATGAGATAAAGTCCTTAGACTGATATCTTACAATAATGGCAGTCATATAGGTCAGTTCCCTTTGCCTTACTACGTCGAGTTCTTTCCAAGGAAGAAAGCGGTTTCTGCAGGGATGTTTGTTGAAAGGGATGAGAAAGGAACTCCTCAAGGTCTGTCCATTCCCAGGAAAAACCACACACTCCCAGAGATGCCAGACGCAGCCCAAGGAGGTGTACTTATTAAATAACCTATCATGAGGTCTAAATCCAGCATCCTGAGGTGTGCAGAAAAGGAGGCTGGATGGTGGTTTCTGTAAGGCTTCCGTGCACTACACTCCTCTTTGTAAATTTGTGATGCTCCCGTCACTGGACTCCTGTTTACACCAGAGGGCTGCTGCAGCTGCCTGCACCGGCTCGTCCTGAGCTGCAGCTGTGCACACCTCCGCCGCACGCCACGTTCAGCGAGGTTGCGTCTGCAGCCTGCAGTTATCCGTGGAAACCAGCAAGTGGCATAGATCAGGGCCTTGGTTTAAAAGAGAGCTTGTTTACCGGTATCTTACTACTGTACATTCGTCAGTTTCTACAAACTTCTGGCGACAGCATGACAGAAGTGACTGGACCAAAGGCGATGCCAGGACCAAGTGGCAGAGACGGTGGAAGTAACCGGCTGTCGCTGGTTGCTGGCCGTGACGGCGGCAGTGGTTTGAAGGGCAGATGCTCAGCAGTGTGGAAACACACAGCCAGTAGAGGCAACAGAGTGACTGTGCCGGGGGCTGGGACAGGAGTCTCCTGCATCTCACTACTGACCTGCTTGGAAACTGTACCGACGTGTGTGTGCCCACACCCGGGCAGGGAGAGAAACCTGTTCAACATGCAGGTAGCCCTTGAAGGCACTGCTATGTTATCCCGACATCTTCGTGAGTTCGGACAGGTTCTTGCTGTGTTTTCCTCCCTCGGCTCTCAGGAGGCCTTTGGGAGTCAGCGAAACCCTAAAACTTGCCCGAGAGTGGCCTCAGTGTTGGCCGAGCTTCCCACCCAAGGTGTGCAGTGACTTCTTAATTTTCCTTTATTATTTTATTAATTTGTTTTTTATAATGAGAGATTGCACATTCAGAGCAAGAAGAAATTCAGCTCATATCTCTGCACTGAAGTGTTGCCAACTTTCAACGTTGCTGTACTGAATTCCTTCTCTACTTCCCAGGTGATATTCAGATGTTCCCTTCGCCATCTTTTGCAGGCTTTTTTTCCTCCCTGTGTGTGTGGAAATTATTCTCCTGGTTAGTTTGTTATAGCAAGAACCATTCTGCCTCCAGATGAAATGGATAATGTTGACCACAGAGGCCTCTCGCTGGCTGGAGAGATTTTGTGCGTTTATATGTTGGCATGTCTCTCTCCCGAACTTAATTCTTGTTTTCTATATTGCTTAAGGGACTACAACAATGTCATCTGGAAGATATTAGGGTCTAACTGGACGAGGCTCTGTTCTCTTTCCTTTCATGCTGCCGGGCACTGCGGGCAGCGAATGCAGAGCAGTAACGGGAGCTCGGAGTCCTGGCGGGTCCTCCATCCCTTGTGCTTCTGCGCAGGGCAGCGGGGCTCAAAGATACAAACTCACTGCCTCCGATGGCCCAAGGCTGAAGTCTGTATTCTCTTAACATGCTTCAAAAATGACATTAAAATTGATCGTGGGAAGATTTGCTTTTCAGTAGTATAGTTCCATACCAATTACTAAGAGGGGATTTGTGTTCTGGTCACTTAATTAAACCGCTCACACTCACTTCATCTTTATTTCAGCTTCAGTCAGAAGTGCCCAGAGCTAAGCTTCTTAGCGATGGATGATGCTGTGGGTGTGCATTCTCAATCCTGGATAATTATTTTCCTTACTAGCTTTTGATTTGGTAACGCCGACAATTCGAAATGAAGTCCTTTGAAAATCAGTTTCCAAATATAGATCTTTGCTGAGTGTGATTCCGGGGCTAATTTCACTGCACCGTTTGGAGATCTAATGATCAAAATATTTCCCCAACGCAGCATCTAGGACTTATACTTCTGAGGGAAAATACAGAAATTTAGTAAAGCTGGGAAAGTATTCACACAAATTTTACTTTGTATATTAAATTCTCTAAGATAAATATCCGTAGATACATCTGAAAGGAACTGGAACAATATTTCCCTTATATTACTAGAAAATAAAACAATAAGTACAGTCATAATATTCAATTTTCTTCATCATAATTAGAAATATTTTAAACATGGAAAATAGATTTTCCTAACATAGACAAAAAATCCAAAATCATGTATCACTAGCAAATTAGTAATTCAAATTTCATTCCTTGGGGGCATCATGCTCAAATGATTTTTATTATTAGTCCCTTTTGTATTTTACATCTTATACAAATATGTGTCATGTATATATATGTGTGACTATATTAATGTGGAAAAGGCTCAATATTAATCATTTTATTTCAAATGCACAACTGGGTGTTATTAAGACTACAGTGAAAAATTATTTTCTTTCAAGTGCCCTTTTAAAGAAAAGTGAAAATATTGATGCACAGAGAATCAAATTAATCTGATAATATAAGTGAATTGAACAAGCTGTGCAATATAAATATTTTAATCACTTGTTGATCCAGAAGTGCCACATCTACAAAATGAGCAATTACGGTCGACCTCTTGGGAGTCCACTCTAATTACAAAGCGGTAGGATATTACCGAATGTTAATACATGGAAATATCAACCACCAGGCTCTTGAATTTCCACGTGATTTTTAAAAATATACTTTATGCTTGCTTCTTATAAATACTTTTGGTCTACACCATATAAGTCCATGGGTTGAGGAGTATTAGTTGTCTTTTAAGCACTTAATAAAATATTTTTTATTGATTCTAAGAACAGATATTTTAAAATTAGCCAATGAAAATATATAAACACATAGAAAACTAGCAACTTAGGTTTCTCCATATACGATGTCGGAACATCTCTACCCTGAAATCAAGAAGACAAAATATGTCACCAAAGGCCTCTGGGGGGCTATGTTTATTGAAAATTTAAAATGGGACAGACATTGGGCTTTGGGAAACGCTTGTCCTGGCCTTCAGACCTAAGACCAGGGTGGCTCAACTATGGCACTTGGCTCTTTCCATGGGGTGTATTTCAATCTTGTGATTGCATTTTAATACACCACAGGGCTCCTCTGTTAACAGAATCACTGGGGAAAAGGGAAATCTCTTAGGATGCAACCTCATGTGTATACATGGAATATAATTTTAGATCGAGTTTAGAGGTCTATGGTAGGCAAAATTCCTGGCCACTATTGTACACACATCTGCAGCCGGTTATTCAATCAAAAACTAATCTGGGTATTGTTGTGAGGAGATTTTGCAGATGTTACTAAAGTACTACACCAGTTGGCCTCAAGAATGGAAGATTACACAGCTGGACGTGGCCTAATCACAGGAGCCCTTTAAAAGTGGAACATTTCCTCTGGTGGGTCGGGGGGGGGGTCGGAAGTTCGTAGTATGAAAAGGATGTGACAGGGGTTGCCAGTTTGTAGACGGAGGGGACTATGTGGCAGGGAATGGGGGTGGCCTTGGGGAGCTGAGAGCAGCCTCCCGCTGTAACGGCAAGGAACTGAATCCTGCGTTTAAGAACAAAGAGCTTGAAGCAGATTTTTCCTTAGAGCCTCCAAATGAGAAATCAGTCTATCCAATATCTTTATTTCAGCGTGTGAAGCCCTGAGCAGACAACCTGTCATGCTGTGCTGGATGTCTGATTTATAGAGCTGTGCGCTCATAAATTAGTATTTTAAGCTGCCAAGTTTATGGGAATTTGTTATGTTGTAATAGAAAATTAATACACTGGGGAAAAGGCTACATCGGCTCTCCCACCTGAAATAAAATCTTTATGGACGTTTCTAACAAAATTAGAAAGAATATCAACAGATGTATGATGATGTCACAAAACTTTACAATATTCCTCAAATTTCCATTATATATTTCAATCTAGAAAGTGAGTTCAAGATATTTTTTTTCCCCTTACTTCCATCCTAGGTGAGGGGTCCTACAGTCCTCATGTCATGCTGGCTGTTAAGAATGTATTCATGGACACACGTATGAATGGGTGTGTGACTGGACAGAGAGAAAAATATTTTATGTACAACTTACATTTATGTGCAAATCTTTTGGTCACAATCAATTTTCCTATTAGAAAAATCATATTTTGATAAAGGCTTAGTTTATTGTTGCAAATTTCACATTTGATTCCCTACATCTTCTGATCCTCCATTTATGTAAAAACTATGACTCTGATTCAATCAAAAGTTCTTGAGCATGAAGCAAAACAGCCTTTGTCATAGAGCTCTTTCTTCATATATAAAATGCCTATATGAGATTTTAAGAAAACTGCCAAGAAAATGACCAACATGCATTTATTTGGAATAAAGCTAAGAAAAGGATTTCTTGGCATGTTTCAACTTCTATGTCATTTATTGTATGTCAAGAACTCTATATATGCTCACTTAATCAGCAAACATGTTTGGAGTTGATGCCAATTTTCTATCTACGGTGGAAACTGACAACAATGTCAGTTCAACTTGCCAATGCGGGAATAGAGAATGGAACTTTCATTCATGCCCTGCACATTATCCAGCCTTGTTTTTGTTCTTCCGCATTTTTTGACATTATAGTTATTGACTGTGCTTTAGAGTGCAAAGTGCTCCTATGTCTATTACGAACTAATTTAAGAGTATACCGACTTTACTATTCCCATTTTAGAGGTAGGAAAATAGAATATGTTCAGAGACCTAGCCAAAAAATCAGAGAACACAACTGAGTCCAAATCCAGGTTATCTTTTTAGTGTAAAATGATGACTTAATAATTAAAATATTTTTAATAATATTTGAGCAATACCACATCATAGTTTGAAGATGCTGTTTTGAGAGTAATTTTATCAGGTGGCCTTTGTTAAGGGTGTGCTTCTTAGGGCAGCGAAAAGTTATAGATCTAGTTGCTTACTAACGTCAGAATTTTCTGCTTCCCTCAAGAAGCAGCCAATACATTAGCAGGTTATATTCTGTAAATTCATGGATGCTGAGCTAAACTATGTTTTATTCTTAAAGTGTGTTACCCACAGAAACCAATTTTCTCATAAAATAACAAGTTAGATTGCTAAATGCTTCATTTATGGAAAGAAAGCCTCCAGCAACCCCACGATGTAATACTGAAAGATGTTATCTTCACCGTGGAGTTTACAGACCAGCCAAATACAATGTCAGTCTGATTTTCTATCTGTGTATTGTCTCTTTTAAAACAAAAAGTGATTATATAAATGAAAATGGCATTAATGTGGCTATTAATTTAACAAAACCACATTATGAAAATTATCCTAGAATTTATGAATTTAAATTAATAAGAAATATTTTGTTTTTGAAAGTGTTTTGGTCTTTTTACTCTAGAAATTGGTGGCGGTATTAGCCCTACTAGAAAATACGCATGGGGTGGCAAGTGCGTGTGTGTGTGTGTGTGTGTGTGCGCGTGCGTGTGTGCTGATTTGGGTAGAGCAGGAGTTGTGCATCGGTGGAAAGGATTGAGTTCCATTGGGAAATAGTGAGTTTAAGGTATTTGTAGATGATCAGATGGTACGATATTCACTGAGCAATTACCCGGAATTCAGGAGAAAGTCTGAATTGCAGACACACAGCTGGGAGTCATTTAAATAAAAGTAAGATTTTTCTTTTGTAAATCATTTACAACAGGAAGGGATGCAGAAAGGGCAGCATATTCAAGGGCAGGACATTGGGGATTAAAACAAAAATATAAAGATTTGCCAATGGAGAAGAATAGCAATAGCAATTGAAATAGGAAGAAACAGGAAAAAACCAGATGCATAGGAATAGAACAAGGACGAAAGGCACAAATGTTTGTTCAGTTTCTGCTGGGAGTTGGGTACTCCTCCTTTTATACAACTGCTTAGTTAGCGCTTCAAAATCCCTCTACATATTGCGTTCTAATGTTCACTTTATAGAGGAAGTGACTGAGAACAGGAAGTTCAGTATCTAGCTAGGAAACGTGAAGCGGGATTTTAGTTACAAGTAGATCTGCCCCCACCGTCTGTGCTTTCTCTGTTGGACAGTGCCGTCTTGCAGCCTAGAATAAAGATGCCGTGGAGCCGTGGTGCGCCAGCTGTTCACCTCTTGTCACTTTGCTCCAACCACACCTTTGTGCTGTCCTCACCTTTGTGGCGATGGAGCTGGAGCGCTGCAATTGGTAATTCCTGAATTCTCTTGCCAAATAGCGTGCTGTTTGGTTCTGCTAGTGGAAAGTGCTAGAAGAAGGTTGCAAAGTAGGAGATGGAGATGAGGACTTCCTGTTTTTCCAGTTCCTGTCAGTGTCACTGTAGCAGCAGCAGAATTAGCTCTGCCCCCAGCTTCTTTTGGCATTCCAACCACCAGCCATATGGGGCCTCCTAAGAGAGGTATGAACAACACCTACAAGGGCCTTTAAACATCTCAGCAACTGCCTCCGAGGGCCGCTGCTCTCAGCTCCTGGATTCTGGTATCTCCCTTTTCTGTCTTTCCAGACCTAGTAGTGGTAGCTGCGTCTTTCTGTCACTAATTATTAATTCCTTGTTATCTCTACATCCACTGTTCGCTCTCTTAGCCTTCCCTCAACTCTAGCATAAATTTCCTGCATCAGAGCTCTTCCATTTGAAGCACCTAGTTCAGTTTCTGTTTTCATGATTGGCTCTTAATTGATAAACTTAGAAACAAGAGAAATTGAATAGGAAAGATAATTTCATCAAAAATGAAAAGCTGTAGTTGTATAAAAGAGATTAGGAATGAATAAAGGGTATTGACTTTGAAAATCAGGTTATGATTCATATTTGAAAAAAGTTAATGGACTCACTGCTGCTCACTTAAATATTTTGCCATATTTGCTCAGAGTCAGATGATAAAGAAGTATGAAGATATAAATACTTTTAAGTAAGAAAGAGGGATTTTTTGACACATCATGGAGATTTATAGGCATTAAAAAATAGAAGGAAGTTTTGTATAGTTACTATGGAAATGTATCAGGGTAAGAAGAAAACCTGAATAAGTGAGTTTCTAAGCATTCATGAGAGTCCACTGGAGGTATAATGGCATACGCTTATGCCAATCCAATCATCAAATATTACTTTTTGAAAATAAAGGAAAGCTTCAGTAAGGCTTCCTTAGAACTGAAGAACAACAGAATGGTGAGAATGGAAGACACAGTGGTAAAGAAATTCCAAGGTATGGGGACTGTGTGTTAAAATGATGAACGATACCAGAACTGAAAACAAAGATTCAGATGTGATTGATCAGTGCTAGCATTGTGAGGTAGATAATCGAAGTATTCATTGAGAATGGCGGAGCAGAGAGATGAAAGGGAGGAGGCTATGATCAAAAAAGAAATATCAGAGTGTGAGTTACAGATGTGACTTGGTTTTGAGTGAGGATGAAGTTCGGATTGTAACTGGCAAGGGTGGAAAGAGATTTGTGTAAAAGGGGTCTGAGAGAGTCAAACATGGAGAATGACTTCAGGAAATATTAATAGTAAGAGAACAAGTGAAACTAGCTTCTGAAGTCACTGGGAAGGTGAAAAGATATTACAAGAGGAAATGATGTAAAGGGGTTGCATAAGTCCAACAGGTGGGTGAAATTGGAATGTGATAGGAATCTTTGTGGTTTTTCATGGCGAAGTTAATCTTTGCAATTTCCCCAGAGGAGTGGTCTTGTCCTGGGCTTATTATCCTAGCAAGGAAAGGAAGTCCCAGGGGCCTTTGCCTGGTTCTTTTTATCACAGCCTTCACTCCATAAGCCATCGATGTGGAGATTCTGCCAGTTGCTGACGATGTCAGTATTCGTTATAAATTCGGGAACTTGAGAGATAACCACAAGGGTAATCTGCAGCCTCGCTGCATCCACCAACCTCTGCTTTGACTACACAGATCAGAGTGGTGATTTGGTCCCTGTGCATTAAGATCACCTCAGAACCAATTTCTGGCAAATCCCCAAATTTGAACAAATTTTTTCCTTGGTGCATTAGTTACCCTCACAGGTAAGTGCAAATCTCTAGGGAGAAACGATGGAGGAAGATTTAGGCTATATTTGTGTCCGTATCTTTTCTAAGGGGATGACACTTCCCATTAAATCGCCTGTTGCTTTCCTTAGAGAGAGGGTAAGAGGTTATGACATCCGTTATAGTAAGTCAAGTCAGCTTTCTGAACCTCCTCAGACCTGCAATTGTAGGATTGATTGCAGATCTATCATATTCTAGTGAGGTGCCTGTTATGCGTTGAATTGTGTCCTTCCAAAAGAGATGTGGAAACCCCTTAACAGTGCAAACTTACTTAAAAATATGCGTTTTGCAGTAGTGATTAGGTTGAGATGAGGTCACACCAGAACAGGAATAGTCTTTAATCCAGTATGGCTGCGTCAAGACACACAGAGACAGATGCCGTGTGACGATGAAGGCAGAGATTGAAGTGACGCATCGACAAGCCAAGCAATATCAAGAATAGTCAGCAACACCAGAAACTAGGAGAAAAACATAAAAAAGACTCTCCCTTGGAGCCGTCATAGTGACCCTGCAGACACTTTGTTTCAGACTTCTGGCTTCTTGAACTGTAGAGAAGAAATTTCTTTTGTATTTCTACCTGGCTTGTGGTACTTGGTTACAGGAGCCCTAGTAAACTTGCACAGTCTCCATACTCTGCACTGTAATTAATGAGCCACTGCCAAAGAGTCCCAGTATGATTTCTGGCCATTTTTTCTATCATTTAAGCATTATCACTTGGCCTTAGGAAGTCCAGAATTTTCTACCACCGTTACTGAAATCAGGCTTTACATCAGAGCAAGATGGATTTAAAGCAGAAAGACACTTGTTACATGTTTGCTTGTCACCCCAAACTGAGTACCTCCCCAGGAAATCTCTATTACATTTCAGTTTTAATTTTAATAACATCTATCAGCTTCTGTTCTTTTCTTGTTTATGTATTTATTTTCTAATTTACTCTCTCTGTCCATCTCACTTGAGTTTTGAGTTGAGACCTTACTATCTCAAATGTTTTGCTTTCCTTAGTTACTAGGGCCTGTATTATCAAGAAATAATAAATGTGAAATAGTTAAAAAGATACGTCTTGAATAATATATGAAATTTAAATTCATTTAAAAGCAATAACTATTGAGTTTCTATTTTAGTGTTAGTGACCATTTATTATCCAAGCCAGGACACCTTTGAGGAGAATGTTACTAATAATTTTCGGGGGACAGCAGGCATAAACTAGGACCCTCCCAGGCTGACTGAGGTGTGTAGGCATCCTTACCCTACCCCGCACACTGCATTAGACATTGAGGAAGCAAAGATTTTAAATTTACGCAAAATTCTCCATGAAATATTATAAGGAGCTTTGCTGTAGATAATTTTCCTTCTCCCTGTAAAGAAAATAAACAGAAACACACACACATCTCTAAGTATTTGTATTTCTCTTAGAGAATTTAGATATTTGGTTTACTAACAACTAACAGGAATATGATAACATTTTATGGCTAAAGTACCTCTGAAAAAATGGTTTGGAGATACTTAGTAGATAGCTTTTTAAAAATGGTGTTTGTTTATGGTAGACTCTAATGTATTTTTAAAATAATGTGATAATAGCTTAAGATGTCTTAAAAGTGTAACCCGTGTTAATTAGATGTCAGAGATTTATTTGCTATTCATTTAGATTTAAACAGATAACATGCTAATTCTGATGGAATTTCCATTGTCTAATTTATGCAGATATGGCCAATACAGACAATATAGAAAAAGTTTAGTGTGTGAAGGATTAATCCCAGGAACTCAGAGTGTCCAAGAATTTGCCCACATCCGACTGCTTCAGCAGCTACACCTATTGCTGTGATTGCTGTCAGGTTTGTGGGATCTATTGGCATTTGCCATTTGTCTACACATTTGTTACCTTTAAACAACCCACTACCATACCTGGTTTCCTGAAAGAAAGATACAAAGTCCTTCCGGCAAATACATGCTCTTTATTTCTAACCATGTCTCCAACCCCAAATCTGTGTGATCTTTCCTCTCACGGTAAGCCCACCTGGGCAGCGTAGAAAACTGAAGGACCAGATTTGCTTCTGTCTCTGACAGCCCAGACAAGAGCCGGCCTTGGTATAAATGATAATTTTCCTTTCTTTTACTACTCTGTTAGCTTTCTAGAGCCTCCTGCTAGGTATTATACATTCTAGAAGAAGGAGTGAGCCCTTAGGTCCAAAATGGAGAGAGAATTATGGAAGATGTGAAGAGTGATAGGGAAAGAGATTTTTATACTAATTTTTTCCTTTCCAAACACATTTTGACCCCCTGGTACCACCTTAATGTCTAGGAAAGGTGTGTAGCTCTGTGTCCTGTGTTTGTGATGCTTGCCTGGGCTACTCCTTTCAGTGAAGGGATAAAGGAAAAAGGAGATGTGGCCAGCAACACCCACCACCCAACTGAACTCACACTAAGTCTAAACCCTCAGTGATAAAAAATAACTTGAATCATATATTCCATAAAAAGTTATTAAGCATACATTACATGTTTGCCTCAAGAAGTGCATATCTAGTGGGAGAGTCAGCATTAAATAAAGGAATACATAAATACACATAAAATGACACATTCTAGAAGTGGTATGAATGAAATAAACATGTCAGCTGCCTATGGCATAGCTCCAATTAAATGCCCATCATAACTTTCAACAAAGCCCATTTCTCTTCCTGTTAATGTTACCACTATACACGTATGCAGTCTAGAAACCTGGAAAACATATTCTTCCATCTCGCTAACTTTCCTATAGAATCAGTCACCGAGTCCTTTTTCCTGAATTATGTCCCAAATTGGCTTTCATTTTCACACTCCCGTTTTTACTGCCTGTTAAATGTAAATGTGTGTTAAAATTTTTCATTCCTACCTGATTGTCTTTCCCCCTTCCAAACATCTTTCCTGTTTTGGTCAGAGTGATCTTTCTGAAATATGATATATTGGTTCTTATCTCTGGCTTAAAGTACTCCCATGCTTTTCATAATGACTCACAAGTGTATCCCATGGAACTGCTGATAGAGATTTTATACATGAGCATCTGTGCACAGACATATTTCATAATCAAATAATTTTGTGAAATTCTAAAGCTAAACTTCTTGACTGCAGGACTTCTCAGTACCGTTTGTGAGCATTGTGACTATCCAGGCAGACATGATATGCAGTACTTTTTGAATTTATTTAATTACTAATTCTTTAAGCTTCTGTCGGGACTGTTTCAATAAACATTTTTGAAAATTTTAGCCCATTCTATAAAGTAAAACTTTTGAGCACGGTTTATAAGCTCTCCAGGATTTGGCTCTTGCCTATACCTTTGATCTTTTCTTCTGCCACTCTCTTCTTCATCAGTTCCAGACTATTTATCTGCATACAGATGTACAGTGCCGTTCTGTATGCCCGTAGCATCCTTCCATTGAAGAGGTCCACATCTTCTTCAAGGCCAAGTGTGCACATTCACTTATTTATGACGTGTTCTTTGAGTTATCAGTGATTGCTTTCCCATGTAGGACTAATCACAGTATTCTTTACTTTTGCAAAACTTGAAAAACCATAATTATTTACCTATCTTTCTCTCCAATAAGATTCTCTTAATGACAGGGGTTGCATTTTATGTACGCATGGCAGCTTACATAGTACCTGATATATAGTAAATTATTCAAACATATTTTTAACTCAGTGGCTATTCTTCCACTTCAACAATGGATTCAGCTTGGGGGAATTTACGAAAAAAATGATACTTGTCTAGCCAGCTAAATATACCAATTCAGTCAATAAATTGTTGAATTCCTATTATTCTAAATACTCTATGGGCATTGAGGATACAGTGGTAATTCAACGGTATGGCTACTGCACTTATGGAATTTAAATCTAGGATAGCCCAGGGGGGAAAAATAAACATGTAACAGTGACTGCAACAGAGATACAGAGCACAGTGGGATTGTATAACAAGCAGACCTAGTTTGTGAAGGCTGTGACCCACATGAGCAAAGAGATGTTAGATATCTTTGGTTGACCTTACATTGATAGCATAATATCCTTCCTATAACTGGACGTGGTATAAACTGGTAAATAACAGCATGTCTCTCTAACAATCGTGACAATCAAGGGAAACATGCTACTCGTACCTGGGAACACACAGTAGGGTTTACTGCCAGGCATAATAAAGACAAGACCAGCACCATTATCTTCAAAATAAAGAATCAGGTTATACTGGAACTAAAAATACATGCCTAATTCAAAGTGGCTTCTTTATTCACTCAGTTACACCAACTAGTCTAGCATCAGCATCATATAAAACTGGCCAATCTTGGACTTAAAAGAGACACCTAGAAAAATGAAGCTTTACTAACTCCTATACACCTTATTTTATAGAACCTCACTAACAGTAAATGCTCTGGTTAAACCCTGCTTTTAATTTCTTGTCTTAAATTTAACATTGTAATGGACAAAAAGGATATTTAATATTTTCTTTCATTGTAAATTCCTGTGGCATTTCTTTAAAGATAACTCTCTTTTCTCGCTGATATTTTTAAATGCTGGCTGTAATGGCCTTGCCATTGCTACATTTTGCATGACTAAGGTCTCGTTTTGCATTTTTCTTTTTTGCTGGGATATTTTACTTAAAACATCCTTAGAAATTGCCCCTTAAATTTCCCACCTGAATCTATGTTATAGGCAGCAAAACACTTTACCAACATAAATAATTCTTCTTTCTCTACGAATTGTTTATTAAGTGTATGGATTATTTGTGACCCAAGTATCTTCCCCTAGGCTATCCTAGCGGTTCTCACTGAGTGCCTTTTGGGAAGAGAGGAATGAGGTATGGGGCAGAGATGAAGCCCACTTGAGGATAATATATGTAAACAAAGACATTGGGTTTTGTGTCCTCATTCTGCAAAACCAATTTTAGATCCTCATTTGGTTGTCACATGTGCATGGGACAGTATGCGTGAATTTGGAGAAGAGGCATGGTGTGAAGTTTAAAATCAAAGACTCCAGAGCCAGGCTGCCCTGTTTGAGTCCTGGTTCCACCCCATCAAGTTATTGACTTGGGGCTTAATCAGTCACTAGTTACCTCTGCTATAAAGTGAGCATAATAATGGAAACTCCCTCATCCAATTGCATTGATACTTATAAGTATGTATTGTGTAGCAAAAAGGCTGCTACATATGAAAATATCTCCATAAACATGAGCTAATATTATATTAATGTACTCTTCTCCCTATAATTCAGGTAATCAAAAAAAATTGACTATGTCTTGCTTCCTATTGGTTGAAAGAAGAAATAAAATATGAAGAAAAAACTCTTTATAGCTTTGGTACATTTTTTCAATGCTTCATCTGGTGACTGTTTGAGGACAGGTTTTAGAAAAACAGTCACCTAGGTAGCAATTTTACCCAAATGATCAAGTCAATGAGTGTGCAATTCCAACTTTGTCTGATTGTACCACTTGCTAATAACTAAATCAGTAGAAATACTATCTGACAGGTAGGAGGGATAAAAAGAGTACAAGAAACCCTCATTTACTTTTGTATTGGAGGAGTAGTTTCCAGAAGATACTTGAAGAGAAAACACAATGGCCAGCTGTGTATTGTCGGTGGAGGAATTTCTCCGCGGTATTGCTGGGTTAGCCTCATGTTGGGATGTGCGTCACCTGTCCTCAGCTTCAGAGTTGTAAAGGTCCCAAATTCAGATTTTCTCCTGGATTCTGAGGACCTTAACTTCTCTGCTGTGAACATCCACATACCGTGGATGAGCTGGCTGCATTCTAATATGGAAAAGCATGATAAAATGAGCGACTTATGTCTATCTTTGTATCAGATGACCTGTGGGAATTCTGATGAATAATCACTTTTAAATTCTCACTCATGCAAGTATAAATTCAAAGCCCATTTTAAGTCTCCATTTACAAAATTTGGAGGCTCTTAACACTGTATAACTTAATTCTATTTTATCTTGTAAATTTTACCATTTATTGTATATGAGACTATAATCTAGAGCTGTGATGTTTCACACTGCAGACATTAGTCACATGTAGCTATTTATATTTAAACTTACATCAATGAATTATAAAAAAATACAATTATAAATTCAGTTTCTTAGTCATAGTAACCATATTTCAAGTGCTCAAGAGCCACGTGTGGCCAATGGCTACCATATTGGACATCACAGAGAGCATCTCCACTATTGCAGGAAGTTCTGTTAACCAGTGAAGAAATTTGAAAGCATATAAACCTGAAATCAGGGATCAAATCTTATACTTCTTTTAAATGCATCAATATTCTACCACAAGAATGATATTTGTCAAGACATTTTTTGGAAGAATATTGCAATTTTTCTCTTTTTCAGTGGAGCTTAACCAACTTCCACAAAAACCAAAGCTCAGTCTGGCTTGTGACCTGAGGCTTTGGTCATTCTTATCCTAAGAATTCTCTCTCCAGCCCCTTTTCCTGGATGAGCTCTGCCTTCCACCATAGACACCAAGGACCTTTGCTATTTTTTTAACCACCCGCTCCCCTGCCTTCTCTCTGTGTTCTTCAGCTTCCTCACTAATACTCTCAGGAACGATACTCATTATTCTTCTGTGGTTGCACCCACTATCCTTTGAAGCTTATTCTCCATGGCTTTGCCATTCTCTTTGCTTTCTTATTCTCATCAAGTGACTTTTGCATTACTACATAGAGTGGCCATTTTATTGTTTATGGCATTATAGTATATATAACATCTTCTTGGGATTATTCTAACATGATTTTTAATTTAACATACCCACCCCTCCTCTAGCCAAGACATGCATCACCCAAGCTATGCCAATCAAATGTCTTTGTTCCCTGGGATTTGAATCTCGAACAGAGTTATACAAAACACCTAAAATGATTAAAGCTCATTCAATCCTGCATTTCTGTGATGAAGGTCAAGATGAGTTCTTGGTAACCAACATCCAGAATTGTCTTGGCCCCTGTCAAGACTATTTTATCAGACTTCAAAAAATTGGGTGATTTCTAATATTTTCTTTCAATTTATTTCCTGTTTGCTTAAGGTGTTGGTTTCTCTTGCTTGCAACTAACCTTAACTAAAATAGAAATTGGTACCACAGTGGGAGTTTGAAAGTGGTGGACATGAAGTTGTCTGAGTTGAGGTTATGTGAGGAGTTGAGAAATTGGAAATTCTTATTAAGCAGCAACACAGCTGTTTAAATTGCTCTGTGTCATATCTTGGGACTCAAATCACATGGTTTTTGAGGATGAGGGATTTTGAAGTGACTATTGCTGGAGAACTTCTTTTCATCATCATTCATTCATCTCAGTTCTCTTAACAGGTGCTACTTTCCATTTGGGGATCTGTACCTTCCCCAATCTCAATCCTTTTGGTTTGAGTAAGGTCTTATCTTTTTCCAGGAGTAGAGCATGTGGTCTATCTCTAGGCAACTAGTGCCTTACACCTTTGGATACAGTGTTTGTTTCATGGTTCAGTATCATTAGAGTGAACTCTAGGGCTTTCATGTAAGGTGCTTTTGCTGTAAGACCTACACATGGTATGATATGAAGTTGGAGATGCTACAGACTTTGCTACCACATGGAAACTGATTGAAAGTCAACATGCAAAGAAGGGCAAAGGAAAGCTCAGTGATATAGAGAAATCTAATCTTTATATCACTTGAGCCCTTGAATCCATGAAGCCAGCACTATCACAAAGTTTTTCACATACATGAGTTAATAAATTCTGTAGGTTTCATAGATTTTTCTACCACTTAAAATAAAAAAGTCCACACTCCCCCTATTAATTGAAGATTTGGGAACAATTTCACAACCTCTCTCTTTACTCCAACTACTACCATAATTATAGAAGATTTTAGGAGATAATGACTGGATCTACAGCTATGAACTGTATTTTTATCAGCTGTCTTGGAAACCACTTTTCACTAAATAGTTAAGCCATAATTTTGGAGAAATGAAATAATTAACTTCTCTACTCTTACAGTTCAGCCCGTGGTGATTGAGTTCCATTCAGCTAAAGCACATGACTCTACCAATGAGAGTCTTGTCTCACATTGGCCCTCAGGAGGCCCTCGGTAAGTTCCACCTCCCATTTGCCAGAACAGCTATCTCAGATGTTCACCTTGCTCTTGAAAACCCCAACTCAATCCGTGCTCTCTTCATCCTCAGCAGTTGACCTTTTTCCTACTTCAAAAAGAACAGTGGGACCTTCAGTAATAATCTTCTTTTCCACCCCTTACATTTATTTCTGTGAGATCATATTTACCTTTCTATGTCATGATCAGAGTCTGAGCTGTGTCTTTTCATTTAAAACCCACCTCCAACCTTCCCCACGATATTGCTCTATTATTCATCCCCTCTCTCATATATATTTAACTTGTTACTCTCCTCTCAGTACTCCCCCTCAGGCTGTACACATGCTCCGTTCTTTGCCTAAAAAGAAAAATCCACAGTCAGTAATGAGGGAGCAGACAGGGAGTCAGATCACTCAGGGCGTTGTGTGTGATATTTAGGGGCTTACACTGTATGAGGGGCTGGAAAGCCACTGCAGGAATTCAAGCACGGCAGACATGGTCACTTAGCATTTTAGACAAACACTCTGGCTGCTGTGTTTATGATGGATGGCAAAGGTGTAAATAGTGTACCTGAAGCGTATTTTGCAAAAGACTAGATGCTGTTAAGTGTTACTAGGTTTCCCTCATAAAAACTGTTTATGGACAGTAAATACGACAACTTTGGCTTACATAAATAAGTTTCTTTCAATGCTTCTAAATTTTAATCCATATTTCGGTCAACTCAACTTTTTTAACCAGAATACTCTTAATTTCCAAACAGTTATGAGCAGGTGGCCCATTAACTTTCATTTTTGTCCATCAGGTGGTATGCTAATGTTTATATCCTGGCGTGGTACATGGCTTGTAAGAAGGTCATCCTGCACAGGTACCTGCTTCTCATACATGCCCCAGGAGATCTAGCACCCTGTCTAGTCAAGAGCTAAATCCTTAACGGGGATATTGCAAGACTCTAAGGATTTCTTGCTCATGTAGTCATTTAACTGAAGGTATGTTTCAACTGCCTTCTCCTTCACCTCATTGTTGAGGGAGGCATTCCTGCTCTGGGGTTACATGGGTGGTTAAACACATGGCATCCAACACTGGACAGATGAGACTGATGGAAGTTTATTAGTTACATGTACTCACAGCCTGGGGAAGGAGACATGCCATGGCATGCAGGACTACGCAGAGGTTACACTTGGGAAATTAATGAATTACCAGGTGCTGTAGGAGACAGGCTTTGTGGTAGCAAGAGGGTGAGGTGACCACTGGTTCCCACAGGAGGATGTGACTACCTTGTTTGAATAATTCTGTGGAGTGGCACAGAGCATAAGCCTGCTACTCAGGCTGTTTTCTTTTTACAACTTTTTATTATTAGCTTCACCAGGACATCTCACACACATCAGCCAGACATTCCATCCACTATTGAAAACAGGAGAATGAATTAACTTAACAATTACTTATTAGACTAAAAGCATTAGAATTGATAAGTTGAAATGTATTTATGTAAATGTAAATTTCTCTAATGCATTCTTTCCAGTAGCATTATATTACCTTATCAGGAGCTCTAAAGTATTCTTTACATGTATATCATCTAAACTTCACAGGGTTTGTAATTTTGTTAAAGTCAATTGTTTCCCAGATAGTTATGTGTGAGGCAGATCTTGAATTTCCTATAATATTATTTGATGTGGGATCTTGCTTATAGTTATGTTTTAATTTCAATATATTTTCCTGAAGAAGCAATATTTTTGACAGGCACATTTTTCTCATAAAATGCAGAAGAATGACAAGTAATGTCCTTCAAGATACTCTTTGTGACTATGGGATTTTCAGGTTTCTCAGTTCTGACAGTATTTTGGCTTCTCCCAATATTGGACTGGTAAACTGCATTACCTGCTGAGGGTCTGGTATGGAAGGTACACATGGGGGAGTACATGACATCACCTGTGCTCCCTGCTATTGACTGAATTGCATATCCCCAAAATACATTGAAATCCTAGTGCCCAGTACCTGTGATATGACCTATTTGGTTGTAATTAAGATGTAAGTTAAGGAGCGGGAGCCCCCCAATGGCAGATCAGTGCTGACCTCCTATCTCTCTGCTCCCAGAGTAGGAGGTGAAGAATGCAGACAGATACACACCAGTGAATCGCTTTCCCACAGGATCAGCATCGTGAATCTGCAGAGAAAGGAGCGCAGGACAAGCAGCGCTGGAAAAAAAAAAGGTGAATCGGAGAATTGACTGCAAAGCCCGGAGAGTGCAAGATATACAATAGGGAATAGAGCCACAGATGGCCGGGGCAGTGTGATTTGACCCACAAGAGGACCACTCTCTCCACATCCACTCAGGCAGGGAAGCGCCTGAAGTCAGTGCAAAGCTGTGGCACAGGATGACAGGCTATGTGGTGAAGAGACAATAGCAGGAAACGAACTCCCCTGTGCTAGGTCTGCACTGGGAGGGGGGACTGGTCTGAGTGGACAATTCCCAGGTCTGCAGGAGGGAGTTTGGAGACAGGCACCTCACCTTTGGTGGTTGCCGGGCCCAGAACAAGGCAGGTGAATGCTGAAAGGGAGGCTCTGCCCTTGGAAAGCTCCAAAGAT